>CAJVPV010002250.1:0-13482 GCA_910591835.1 Acaulospora morrowiae
TTTGCACTGATATACCTGAATAAAGTTGTTTCTTGAGGTTTGGGATACTTGGAAGAGAAAAACTTGGTGAAATTTTTTCCTTCTTGAAGAGATTTCCTAATAAGGAAATTGATGATTGACGGGAAAGAGTTTTATAATTAATTTATAAAAAAAACTTTTTTTAAATTATTATTTTTTATTATATAATATTTTATAAAAATATATAAACAAAAAATATATATTATTAATATATAAGTTTTTATTGATTTTTTCAAAAGATCTTATATATTATAAATATTAAAGAAACGAAAAATAATAAAATAATAATAAATATTATATATATTTAATAATATTTTTTTGTTTTTCAAATATGTTTAATATAATAAATATAATTGATAATAAAAAATAAACAAATATATTAGAAGGTTTTATAATATTTTATAAGATTTAAAAAGTTTTAAGATATTTTATAATATTAAAAAAATATGTATTTATGTTAAATATCTTATATTTTGTTATAAGTGGTTATTAACAATATATAATAAAAGATTTTTATAAAGATTAATATATATATATTTTCAAAAAATATTTTTGATAAAATTTAATTAATAGATTAAATTATTTAAACTAGTAGTAGGACTTTTATCTTTGGATTAAATTTCATTTAACATATAAATTATATATGCAGTATAAATTATTTTGTTATTGATTTAATTCCCAAAATTCTTAAAAGCAATTGTGCTATAACTCAATTATTTATATGTTTTATTAATAACTTAATTAATTGCATCAAATAATTGTATCAAAGATCTATGAATTTATATTTTATATATAGTGTGGATTCACTTTTATAACATAAGTTTATATAATTAGGTTAGAGTGCAGATAATGTCGGTTAATATTTAAATATAAGCTGGAGATATTTTAGTAAACTGTTTATATAAAGCAATATGTAATCCTTGCAGATTAATAAAGCTATGCATGTATTACACTTAGTCTTAAAAAAAATCGTATATCTTGTGAATGTGATCTTTTTTAATTATTTAATAGATAATACTGTATACTCTTTAAAATAAATAAGTTGTTTTTTAATAACTTTAAGTCATAGTAAATAGATCGAAGATAAATATTAAAAGTCTTGAATAAAAAATTATATATTTATTTAATAGTAAAGTCGATTGTTTTCAGGGTTTCGAAAAAAAAAATAATGTATATAATACAGTATATTGTTTTTTTTTTTTGATACAATATGAATAGACAAGCATTTTACTATTTACAGTTATAAAAAACAAAAGATCGTTGTTTCGTTATAACGTCGATTTATTATGGAATTATTTTAGTCACACATACGGAAAATATTTGGATTCAATGTATACTTTTTAGAATAAATGTGACTAATAAAGCTAAATATTAATTGGTAAAAGGTTATCGAGATACTTTTTGTAGCCTAAAGAAAATTACTCACTCTTGGAAATGCATTGTGGTGCAACACCCATGATGTGACTTCCCTGCATCCGCGCGCAAGTTATACGCGACCTCTTTTTTTTAGTAGATTAAAAAGGATATAAAAATAAAAATAAAAAAAAATCTTTTTTCAATAATTTTCAAAAAAAAAGTAACTCTATATTTAAGTGATATTAAAATTATTTACTAAGTTAGACTGCAACTAATTTTATACTTTTTTTTTTTTTGAGATTAAAAAATTTCCTTGATTATTATATTCATATACAAAAAATTGAATTTGGTTTTTCTAAATGCAGAAAAGTTATAGTTAATTATCACAATTCAGATAAATGAGTTAATGGATATTCCAGATGATAGATAAAAAAATTACTTAAAAGAATCCTGCCGAAATCGATCTATTATTGTTGTTATTGTATGGTCGTATCTTTGGCGAGATTGGCGTATTTTCGACTATCGGCGCCAATGTTGATTGCAAGTTTGGTGGCACATAGGGTGGTGGTGATGTGGTTCTTGTGAAGTATGGAGAGGTCGGTCTAAGCACTGGTGATGTAATTTTGGTGGCTGCTGTAGATGCTAATGACGCCTTTCCGGGCTGTGGAGGCCTTGGTGACATCTTACGAGCTTCGGCCAGTGGTACTGTGTTGATAATGCTTGAACTGATTACTGGCACTGGAATAGAGATTCTTTATGGCTGAGGACATACGCACAGCAAAAAAAACCAAACAAAAAACAAAAAAACAGCAAATATAAACAATGATTGCCTTGCCAATAATTTACCTTTATTATCCCGCGATATCGTAGCCTTCATCATAGCCTTCATCCAACTTCTCATCTTTTCAACATCCTCGTGTGCAAAACAATGCGTTCGCATCGAATCATGAATCAGTTTGAACCCATATTTTCCGTGTAATATATTTTCATCGGGAATTATGCGATATCCCGTGAGATCTATGTGACCTTTGACCTTCGGACCATTTACAACCTGAAAGTAATTATCAATTATGAATGCGTGGGGTAAGTAAATTACAAAAAAATCTTGAAGATTTGACTTATTACCTTGTCCGTTTTGAAATAATAGAGATCTGTGCCTTTCAAGATACAATAACGCGAATTCCAAGTTTTATATTTAAGTCCTTGTTTTTTAAGCCACCCCTCATAATCCGGCTCTCCAATGGCTCTCATTATTTCATCTTCCATGCCAGTTAGCTCGTCGATCATTTCCGAGTTGTGAAAATTGTCATGACTAAAATAAATCAAATGTTAAGCACGGTGCCGAATTTTAGTGATCAGACCGTATCAGACAATATGCTCACTCGGGATGACGGCTTTCAAAAATGCTATTCCTCTCCTGCGAATAATATAAACATCTTTAGCATGGTGCACAGAAAGTTGTAAACCTTATTTTTAGGGCAAAGAAATACCAAAGATGAATTTTTCTTTTTTACATTGAACATCAACGAAGGTTCATCTCCAACAGATTTGTTTTTAGATCTTTGATGTTTTTTTCTTTCTTCATGGTAATTGTTGTACTCATCATCCTGATTGATGGTGTGAACAATAATTTAGATGCAATCAAACATATCAAAGATAGATGTTAATAATTACCACAGAAAAGTCCCAGCCACCGTTAGCAGATACCGCTCGAGCTTTGTTTTTTGAAGGTTTCTTATCTTTGTTTGACTTGGTAAAAGAAGGCCACTTTGAGAATAATGAACGGGTTTTTTTAATGGTAGCTTTATCGGGAATCAGCTATGGCGGTATTCGAAGGGAAATTCGATTTATTAGGAAATTGTAATCATCAAAAACCACAAGTTTTATTGACAAATCTTACTTCGATATTAGCATCTTCGGTTTTCTGTGAGTGAGTATAATTAGTTGACTCGTGTGTGTAAGAATTATTTGCGTTGCTTCTTTGAGATTCGCCATCCCCAAGAAATTCATTATTGTAATCCTCCATTCTGGCATATGACAGGGCTGGCGTCATAAATGTAACGTTTCCGCCGGCACTATCTGTTTTATTGTTATAATAAAGACTCTGCGGGTATATTTGATACGACCCGGAATGTATCGAATGCTTTTGAACATGCTGTTCGTGAAATTTAAAGTGATTAATTGAACAAAATGGAGTTTTTTCTCAGGAGATAAAAAAAAAAAAAACACGAAACAAACCTCTTCTATATCCGACACATCATCATCGGGTCCAGGCACGACTATGGAATACTGAACTCTCAGCGCGTTAATTGCATTCATTATATGCATTCGTTTCCCAAAAGAAGCTATATTTAATTCCTTGAGTGTGGATAGATCGAGTTGGAGAAGAATATCACCGGTGATATCGTTTTCTATAAACATAATAGATTGCGTTCTTTCTGTCAGCATCAATATTTTTCACAAAATTAAAATCCAACATTTTTTTAAACATTCGTACCAATAAAATTATCTATTTCGTTTTTGAAACCTTTTTCTTCTAACCACGAGCAAACTTGTTGAACATCCCAACTAAATGGATTGACTTCAACCTTTTCCATATTGTTATCAATCGGAGATGACGACTCGACCAGCTCAGTAGGAGATGACATAATCAATTCAGTAGGCGAGGGAGCCACAGGCATTGATGTAGACGATGATATGCTGAAGTTGTTTGTGTTTCCTGTCTGGCTCAAATTTTCCATCAATCCTGGAGAAGATTTGCGACTACTGTGACTACTATTGGATCCCAATGATGAAGACAACAATCTATTATTTTTGTTGTTATTTTGCGACAACTGATATTGGTATGATGCTTGTTTGGTTTGGTCAATTTGTTCATTTCTTACACTCATTTTTTGCAGTTTCTCTTGTAGGTCATCTATAGTTTCATCAATCGACGGAGTATGCATCCCCAAATGTGAACCTATGTCAGGATCATTCGAATCTAATACATTTGTAGGGATCATGTTTGATTTATCGTGGGATGCACCCCCATCAACTCCGGATGATTTCAGAAAGGGTCTTTCTGGACTCGTGTAACTCATGGGAAAAAGTCCAATCTTCCCATCAGCGTTTCTCCCCTAACAATGTAAAAATAATCATTGGATTATGAATCGATATCAACAATTGTCCGTGGATGTAATTCTCCCCCCCAAAAAAGCAGCTCAAGATATTTTTACCTGCCACCAACCATCGCCGTACATTTCGTCTTTCTCCAGAACCGTAATGGGTTCTCCCCATCCAAATGAAATTTCATCATCATTTTCTGCTTCGAATGGATGAATTGCATAAACCACCTCTGTATCCATTACCAAGAAATTACAAGGTCACAATCACAGGCCAATAATTATTAAGACAACCGAGATATTATTTGACTTGTTCCTCTTTTGTTATGAATTTCTTAATTATTAGGAAAAATTCACGGCAAAGGGTCTGAGAAATGAAGTAAAAAAAGAGAAAGAAAGAGTATTCAACAAAAATTCTAGTTTATTTTTATTCAATTTATACACTCAATAGATTGTTGTAAGTTCGCTTTGTTTCCCTTTTTCAGAATCAGACGGTGTTTCGCATGCAGGGTTTTTCAGCAGTGAAAATGTATCCAAATTAGTATGTCATAGTATAAATAGGAACTCAGCCGAGGTCCACTGGGTTGGATTGTTCTTTGGTAAGACCGGAGCTCCAATTCACGGAATACAGATCATCAGTTGTGTCACGACCACTTTACGTTTCTGGAATACGACAACAATATGATAATCGTTGTCAACAAAAAAAATAAACTCTGATCACATGAAAATCATTGGAAGAAAAGAAAATATATAAGGAGATTGATTGTCCGAGCGAATCTATCAGTCATGTGTCACGAGCCATTCGAGTGTTTATAACCATAGTAGGGAAGGAATATTCGTTTCATGTCTATATGTAATTCCGTTACAAAGTTGTTTCATGAAGATTGTGAAAATTCCAGAACAATTGGTACGCACAGGTACGGTCGGTCACTTCACATGTAGATGACACAGCAGCATGTCGAGAATCGAACATCACCTTCGGAGGTGACGACCATTTTTTAAAACATTGTAATAATTGGTTCCAAGGAAACGAAATTTTGTGATTACGCATAGGCATCCAGTCTCGTGGACTCTAATTTTCCCACCATTGTTGATAAATTAAATATTTTTTAAAATGCGAGATCGCACAGTAAATAAAGAAGACTTTTGGTAAAGAGAGGAAATTTAACAAATAGCATTCCTGATTTATTGATCACAATTAACAAGTTCACAAGATAAGTTACCATCCTGGTCGAAAAAAAAAATATATTCCTCTCAATGACATTTCTGCCCACGAGCTATGCCACCAAATGGTACCATTCCTGATGCGTCCATTAATAGATCTTTTCCTTTCCCCTTGGAAATCTTTTTGGAGATCAATAACGATCTTCTCTATGGCAAATTTTGAATTTCTTAAAAAAAAACATGTACGCAAGTTTAGCATAACAAGGCATCTCATTGTTCACAACATGCCATTATTACCTTTTGCAAGAAAGAATTTTCTCAATGTATTGTTCTTGTGCGAGGACGCTAGAAATCAATAATTCCAATTTCCTTTTTCTGGCCTTTTCACGTGACCAGTGAACGAGTTCTCTCGCAAAGGTGACAATGAAACAGGATTTGGTTAAATCGATTTCGCACCACACCATTGAATACTATTGATTAATGTTTTTGTTTCGATAATAAACAAACAGTAGCCCTTGTGTCAGAACCCTCAAAATAGGTTAGATTTGCACGAGCTCTTTCGCCGCCAATTCATCTCGACGACTCTACACCTCCTGCCTTCCTAAAGTACACTTGACCTTTTTAGTTCTGGCACTTTTGTTCAATTCAAACCAAGGTTGAGCTATCGCGATAGTCTTCGCAGAAAGTAACGTGGATACGCCGTAAATTTTCAGAAGTATAAAACGGAGGCGTCATTGTATCCTTCTTCCCCCTCAGAAACAAATCCTTCAACTTCTGATTAAATTCAAGATTCTGCAACTTTAATTGCTGATTCGAAAAGCTAAAATGAACACCACCGCCTCTACAAACATCGTGGATTTCGGGTTTGATCAAATCAATGCGTCTTCTTTACCCATACCACAATCTTCCTCGGCGACAATAACGTTACACGATGGTCAAGAGATTTCATTCGAAGATTGGATGATGGAATTGACCGTCACAGATTTTGTCAATGCCGGTCTGATATCCATGGACAAAGCTATTTCGTAAGCAGAAGGCGGTTAAATGTGTCCTTCTAAAAAAGAAAAGAAATCTTTGCAAAGATTCATTTTTTCCTTTATACCACTTAGGCTTGTAAAACAATGGGAGGTTGAAGAAAGGATGGCCGCATCGGTTGATTACCATCCTCAAATACTTGAGATCTTGTCAAATCCGAGCATCTCTTCCCGAAATCATTGTGTGAATTGCAATACGACCAAATCCCCCGCGTGGCGACGTGATGATTTTGGAAAGCTCTTGTGCAACGCGTGTGGACTTTAGTAAGTTTCGAATTTATATGTGCGTGTGTGTGTGTGCAAAACTTGAATTAATTTCACCGTAAATCAGCTACAAGACTCACGGAAAAAACAGGCCGGCTGATCAAATCAAATGCGGGACTCTCAAATACAAACGTACGAAGAAGCAACGAAAGTGTAATAACTGCGGTTCCACCGAATCTTCCGGTTGGAGAAAAACTGGTACTCTCTGTACGTATTTTACCATCTACTAGTGTATACGCGTGGTTCGGTAGGAAAGAATGTCTCAACGTATTTCATAATTAGGTAACAAATGCGGCTTACATGAAATTCAACATGGACGCTCAAGACCGCCTTACAAAGTGATGCCCAAGATTGCATGAGTTTCGGGACAAAGATCTATTTATTGAATCGTACTTCTTTATCCCCATTTTCCTGGATGCGTTTTTTTTCTTTTCATTTTCATGTATATTTGTATGTATTCTCTATATATAAATTTTTAATCTTTAACCATGCGAATTTTCAATGGGAAATACAGTACTGTACATTCGTTTCCTTCCCATGATTTGTTATGTCCACGTGATTTTCTTCTTTGGGACGTCATTTATTCCATGATTTGAACTTTTATGCAGTATGCTTTGTATGAAAAATTGTTACCTCAATTCTCAATATAGTGTGAATTTCAAAAAAAAAAAGAAAATGAATCTCCAAAAAAGTACTACAACGGTTCAACAGCATTGCGTGTGTACGTTTGACAATGTTATAGGCTATATATTATCTAGCCGAAAATAAAAATGAAAAAAAAAAATATTAGTTTCCACGGTTACTCTGGCGAACCAATTTCCAATTCCATATCTGTATTAATTATTTCTATCATTAGAACACACTACGATTGAATGATCAAATTCCTTATCAAAAACAATCATTAATAAATGTTGGAATACCTATCTCCCCTGGACTTTTTCTCATACTTGCTCTCTGTCTTTCTTATTGTCACCGAAATCATTCAACTTTGCATTGAGGATATGTCCGCGCCCACCCCTCCTAAAATTATCATACACTCCCACAAACCTCTTCCGGCTCTTCCCACTGAAAATATTCCCAGAGAAATCATTAGAAATGTAAAAATAATACCCCAATCTCCTCTGGTATCTATAGGTTCGAACGATTTGGCCTTGGACGGTGGCTCCCTTGGACACATCCGAAAAATCTTAAAACAAAGTTTGAACAATTGCGTCGTGGACTGCGATCCATGGGAATCTATCTTGTTGGGCATCGTGTTGGATATCGCGGAAATTGTACCAAAGGCCATAGAAGCTTTGACGTCAAATAGAGAACACGATTCGGAGGATTCGTTAAGCAGCACGCTCGATGAAAAAAGTCCTGAATCTGAAATTAGCAAACCCTTGGTAAAATTCGTCATCAATATTAAAAAAGAAGATGCCGGAAAGCCAACCGATTCACATTTCGTTTATAACCATTATGATGGTGTTCCTTTATTTAAAAGTGAAGAACATGAAGGTTGGCACCCTTCATTTAAGTGAAAGTGTTGCGATTTCCATGTTAATTCCTAAAATTTCATCTTTGTCCCCTAGGTCAGGAACCTTTTAAAGTTTCAACGAAACGGATAGGCGGCACCATCATTCTAAAAGGACACAGGCGTTATTTTAACCGAATTGATAAGATCTTGGAACTCATGGTGTTTGTAGTGTGCAACTTGAAATTAGAAATGTGTTTGCTGCGTGATAATTCGGTTTCCCGTACTGACAATGTAGATAGTCATGATGTCGAAGAGGTTCAAAGCGTGCTGAAGACCTCAAGGCGTTCTTCAAAATCCTCGTGGTTTGGAAGGCTGATGAGACATAATAATATTTCTTACTTTCCCTCCATCAAGGAATATTCAAGTAAGGGTAATGAGAGACCGCTGTCCAGGAGGACATCGTCATCTTCAACTACCATCACATCCAACAATTTCTCTGTCGAGGAGGACATCGGTGTGTTAACGACAAATAAGTTTTCCAAGGCAATCATGCAAATGGAAAAGACCATTTTGTCGTCATCACCCGGAGTAAAGTTTCCACCTCCTCACTTGTTAACTCGCTTAAGGGAGGAGGAAACTGAGATTAACTTGCATAACAGCAGTGATGATGGATTTAAATCGTTCGTTGTGAAGGATGTTCAGGAATTGACTGGAAAATATCGCACGTACGCAACCATGTCTAAGTCTGGCAAGCTATCCGTGGACTTTCAATCCGGATTGGATTACTTAATGATAGACATTAGTTCCCTTAAAGATGTGTTTAATCATCAGTCGATCACATATTCATATGCGAGATTTTGTGCACCGGCTTCGTTGACTTTTCCAATTCCATCCGTTCCTTGCCATAATCATGAAATAATGACAATAGATTATTATAATAGGAGTAATAATCACCATATGGACAAGTGCCTTGGTGATACCATCAATCACATTTGTGATAAAGCTAATGAAGTATGTGAAGAAGATTCGTGCGGTCATCCGGGAATGGAGCACGTTTCGACGTACACACATAATAACGGAAGAATAAGTTTATCTGTTGAAGAGTTGCCCGATCTGAAGTTGAAGCGTTTTTCCAATGAAATTATTATGTGGACTCAATGTAAAATATGTTCCTCGAAGACTCCTCTATTCCAGATGTCACGGGCTACCTATTTTTATTCTTTTGCCAAATATCTTGAACTCTTATTTTACAATGAAGATTTTGTGGCCAAAGATCTGTGTTCACATGTTGAATTGCGTGACTCGCTGCTGCGATACTTTCGTCGTGGTGATCTTGTTGTGAAAGTGAAGTGTGAACATGTAGATCTTTTTGAAATGCGTTTGCCAAAGTTGCAAATAAGTCAAAATTTGACCGGAGCAGACGACGCGGAAAAACCGTTTACCATTGATAGCGAGGATGAAAGAAGATTATTTGATGAGAACAGATTGGAAATTACGTACTTTTATGGTGCAATAAAACAGCACATCACGACATTGGAGGAGCATTTTTATGAAACCCTCGGAAAATCAAATGACACTGTTGATGTTACTTCAACTAAAGACGATGGTAGCAACGAAGAGAAGGATCAAGGGAAAATCTTGTCATCCTTAAAATCACTTGATGAACTTACTCAGATTTTTCGCACCGAGGAATTTGAACTTTACGACATTTTAAGGAAAACAAATGTAACGGTTTTAAATGACGTTCGGCAAGCATTAGTAGAGAGAATTAGGGCAACAAAGAAACGAATGACCCAATGGCAGAAAGAACACCTCGATCCAGCTTACCTGAATAACATGGATATCAAGTGGGTTGAACCGGAATATTCAAGGTATTATTTTTTTAAAAAAATCTATAATTTTGGATGTTATTCATAGAATGAACTGTTCTCAATTTTCCTGTGTCGGGTTGTACACACAGTTCACCCAATTGTCACGTCTTCAACGGTTCCCCCATTATAATTAGAGAAGACGAAACAAGTTCCATTATTGCGTTCACGTTAAGGTACGACCGATCATTAAGTTCTGTTTACAAATGAATTTTGGTTACCTTTATCATAATGACCAAATCGTGACTTTCATAGCTCTCAAGATTATTTTAAGGAGTTATCCATGATTCGTAATGAAGCTGGACCAAAATCACAGTCAGCACCTGCGACCCCTATGGCAGAGTATCATGCCCCTCAGGCCTCTCCATCCTTTTCCACTCTCCTCGGCTCTTTGAGGAATCCATCCTCATCTAACATTGCAGCCAAGAGAGACTCTGATTCAGATGGCACAGATGGTGACTCGTTCACTTTGGTTGATGAATATTCGACAAAGATAAAAAGAAAGTATGTCAACGTCAAAGAGAACGGACTTGGAGATAGGATCACTCATGGCATTGAATCACTCGGTTCGATGAAAGCCTTTAATATTTCGTCTTTGAGTAGTAAGGAAAAGAAAAAGGATCCCGAAAAGGAGTCCGAAAAGGTTAAAATGTTCACAGGATTATTCGGGGTGCACGGTGGAGACTCGGAAAAGCAGGATGGCGAAAACGAAAAACATGAATTGCCTAACGAGAAACAAGAAGTCAATGAAAAAAAGTCCGAACAACCTGAAATAATTACAACGCAGAATTCAGGCGAAAATGGAAACCCTAAAGTTAAAGAGGTAGACTCCGTCACCAACTCATTTTCCGAGAGTTTTGGTTGGGGAAAGAAAGGTGGTCAAAAGAACATGGAAAAGAATAGTCCACATATTAAACATGGTAAGTTGTAAGGAATCTCGATAGACGTGTTTTAACAATTATAATGACAAATCTTATTAGTATTGATTCACAACTATTATATAATTAATAAGAGGCTATACATGGAAACAAACGATTCACATGCACCGTATATTTTGCATCGCAATTTGATACCCTTCGACGTCGGTGCGGTATCGAAAACCTCTGCATAGATTCTTTGTCAAGATGCTCTTCATGGCAAGTGACTGGAGGAAAAAGTGCTAGCACATTCTTTAAAACGCAAGGTAAATACTACATCCTAATCTAATGGTTGGGTCTTCATGTTCACTTTTCCCTTTACATATGTCCATTGTAGATGATCGATTGGTCATAAAACAAATTGTGTCTTCATGGAAGATTGCAGAAAAGGAGGGTTTCTTGAAATTTGCACCAAAATATTTTGAATACATGGATAAATCTCCAGGAGTAGATATGATCTTTTTTATTATTATTACCATTATTAAACATTATGACACTAATTGAGTAACTAACTTTCTTTAGAAACCTTCCGTTCTTGCAAAGATATTCGGTTTTTACACCATAAAAATTAAGGATCTCAAGAAAAATAATGTCATCCTCAAAATGGATCTTCTCGTGATGGAACATCTATTCTTTTCGAAAACAATAACTTGGGTGTGAAAATCTGATAATTTAAATTTTTGTTCGAAGTGTGAATAGCTCGAGTAACTTGGATGGTTAACAAAAATCTTTGGTTTCTGTGCAATTATAGAAATTTGATTTGAAAGGAATTCAAGAACGTCAAATCAAGGATCAGTCAAAGCAAGACGATGTTACATTATGGGACGGTGACTGGGTAAAAGGTTGGTTGGTTTTTGTGGAAATGTGCACCATAACATTCTTTTGACTAACTCTTCTTTTATAAGGTCAATACAAATCTCGTTTGTTGATACATTCGCATTCCGGAAAGCTGTTGAAAGAGGCTTTGGTCAATGACACCCAATTTCTGTGCTACGCAAACATCATGGATTATTCTCTGTTAGTTGGAGTCGATGACGAAAGGAAAGAATTAGTTGCTGGCATCGTTGGTACGTATTGTCATTTGATTTCTTAGTTTTTCGATCTTGTATTCATCTATATTCGCTTGTACAACCTGCAGATTTCATCGGTGCATATACCTTATACAAAAAGATCGAAAATAAGGGTAAGACTCTTGGCCGCAACGCTAAAGAAGTCACCGTGATACCACCCGATCAATATAAAGACAGATTCCGAGATTCAATAGACCAATACTTTTTGGCGATACCTGGTAATGTAACGATTAATTTTTCACATTCTCAATTCGTTATTAAATTGTTGAATTTCATTATTATTTAGATAAGTGGATAAGATCACCCGATAAGGAGGTGAATTCTTCAACGGATGGATCATTTCCTATAAAATTATCAAGTATATTATAATATTTGTCTCTTAACTGATTTAACCATATATCCTGGGATATATCGGGAAAAAATGTAAAATGTATTTATTTATTCTTACTATATAGAAATCCATATTATTTATTACTCGCTCGTTTATTGTATTATATCAAATATGTTATTACTCAAAATTTGCATCAATTTATTATCAAAGATTAAGGAATGAAATCACAAGTGACCATTGAGTCATTTCAGAAAAATAAATTACACTTTATTTTTATCAATTATACATCTTGTGTTTACAGGCCTCACGTTCTAAACCTATCAATTGTCTCGTCAACTATCACAGATTTTGAAAATTCCGGACACGATTTCCTTTCTTGATTTATCTTTGTAAGAAATGAAAAAAACTGCCTCAACAAACCTAATCACTTACTCAAATATAACCAGGAATCAAGAAAGATGCCTGTCAAAAATTCCGTCAGAAGTGCAAATTTTTTTTTGCGAAATCATTCCTTCGGAATTCATGTGATAACATGATTCGTTTTCACATTACACAGAAAATGTCATATAATAAAGCATGTTAATTATTTCATATATGATCAATATTAGAAAGCGTAAAGCTTCCTTTTTTGCCCTTTATTCTTCCCTCTATTTATACAGTTGATGTTTTGTTATATCTGCTATTTTGCATCACAACTTCTAATTGTCCGAAGCAGAGCAAAGGACATTCTATGTTTACGATCCTTGGTGAAAATATAGGTCACGTGTGGATTCTGTCCGTCCGCATATTAGCTTCGGACTTACAATTTAACCAAGAGATGTACGCAATTTGATAGCGAATCTACAAAATAAAAGTAAACGAAAAGCATCTGAAGCTTTTGATTATTGTCTTTCTCTCATC
>CAJVPV010002251.1:0-13479 GCA_910591835.1 Acaulospora morrowiae
TTGATGTAATGGAAAAATGATTGAATATTAATAAAATTTGTAACTAATGCCGTTTAACTTAAAAAAAAATAAAAAAAAATAAAATAAAATTACAAATATTGTTTAATTTATTTATAACAATAGTATTGTTAACATAAAAATTTAACAAGTCAATTACTTGAATTTATCTTATATTATGTAATAATATAAATTAATCATGAAATTTATTATTTCAAAAAAGTTACAATTGATATAGCAATTATATATAAGTATAATATATTAAGATTATGTAATAAAACAAATGTTTAATAACAAGATATAATGAATAGATAAAAAAGTTATATTATATATTTTTAGTTTTTTATTTTTTTATTTTGTAAATTTTTTTTTTTAAAAAAAAAATATTATTATTTTATTAAATTATAAAAGTTTTAAAATACTTTATATAAATAAAATAATAATATTTTTTATATAATTAATTAATTGATAAGTTTAATACCAATTTGCTTACAAAAATTATTTAAGTAATAAAAAAGAAATATTAAAATCAATATATATTAAAAAATCTATTTATAATTATATAAAATAAATATAAATATAAAAAAAATAAATGTAAATAAAAAAAAATAACAAAAAAATTAATTATAATATAAATGATATCTAATATTACTTTGATAATTTTATTTATTTGAAGTATGATAGTATTTTTTAAAATAATTAGATTATAGCTCAAGATATATAATAGTATTAATAATATATCTTTTTAATAGTTATTATTTGAACCATTGTTAGTTATTATTATTATTATTATATTAATATAATTAATAGTTAAAATATAATATTTGATTTATTTGCTAAGAATATAATTTTTTTATCTTATTGTTATTAAAATAAGTTTTGTTTATATTAATTGTTATATAATATTTTAATTATACAGAGTTGTTTTGATGTTTAATATTATTTAATTAATTAAGTTTTAAATAATAATTAATTAAGTTTTAAATAATAATTAATTAATAAAAGTAAATTGATTTTAATTTTTTATTTTTTATGATATAGCAAAATATGTTAAGTTATAATAAAAGGTAAATATTGAATATATTACTGGTTCTTCAAATTAATAATATAAATAATTTTAATATAAAATTTAATTTTTTGAGTTAAAGAAAGGTTTTTTAAAAAATATATACAATTATTTAATAAGAATTATATATTAGAAAAAAATAAAAATAAAAAGATTTTTTTAATTTAATTATATATATATATATTTCAATTATTATTTAAAAATTTTTAATACAAAAAATTAAAATCAGTTTATTTTCATTAAAAGATTTATAATATCCAAACAACTAATTATATTTATAAATAATAATAATTATCTATGAAATATATTTTATTTGCAAAAATAAATTTCATTATTCTATAAATATACTGTATATAGTTTATTATTATATATATGTATTTTAAAAAATGATATCGTAAAGATTTGTTTATAAACTAAATTAAGATTTAAGGATATTTATTTTATTTGTTAAAACATGTTTAAATTTTTGCATTTAAAAAATTTTTTTTTACATTTATATATCATGTAATGAAAATTTCAACAGTTTTTGCAATGCACTGTGTGCATATAAAATCATATAACAGAATATACAAAGAAAATGATATCAATCTAAGGAAATAACGAATCCAATAATTTATATTTTGTTAAATGAAATCGGTTTTGCTTTGATATCATTAGGTTTTATTTGCAAGTACGTGTTTTTTTTTTGAACGTATGTACAATTATATAGTATTAATTAATTAATATAGTAGTAATCAATTGATTTATGTTTTTTTAACGATTTTTTAAAATCTCAAATCAAATGAAAATTCTCATTTCCTATTTCTTGTTAAAAACAAATAATCATTTTACCGTATATACCGTAAATCGATTTTCACAATTATAGACTGTATATAAGATGTCATATACAGTATACTCGAGACAAATAAACGTTTAGATGATAAAAATTCAACAGTCTATCTTCTAATGTACATCATTGATTTTAAATACGGTATACGTATGTCAACATGTTAAAGATATTTTATATGGTTGAATAACAAATAAATAATGTTCAGAGTCAGAGCAACAGCGTGATGATCGAAAAGATACAGCATTTCAAAGAGTAAAAATGGAAATAGCACGAAGAATCATTTGACGCTTTCACAATACATCCACCGAGTTATATTTTTTTATTAAAGGAAACAATCATTATCTGTTTGATGGCAAACGACAAATCAAAAGGATTAGATGATTGAATTTAACGATATAGAGCCATAGAACAAATTTTTTTAATTAGATCAATTCGTTATCCTGAATATCTACGGTATGGATCAAGTAATAATCTTAAACGTATTTAGTATATGGTTCAAGTGATTAAAATTTAAATACAGCATGTCGCATAGTTCAAGTCATCATCATCTAGCACCTATCGTATGCTTATCCCCAGGTTTTTTTTTTTTTTTAATCATGAATTTTAAAATAAGCGAGATCCCATCTTTTTTTTTTTGGACACATTAGAGATTTGTACGATAGCAAATGATTTTGAGAGAAAAAAAAAGTATGCATTATTTTTTTTTTTTTTTAAAAGAGAAGTCCTTGTTAAAAAAAATGAATTCGGTCAAGGTTCGAATTGTTTGCTTCATTGTATGTTTGTTGCATAAACAATTAAACACGGACATTCCAGATGTTGGGTAATGATAGCGACCCTTATCCGACAAATCTCTTGGCATTTGAGCTACTCGTGGTAAAAATTTCGTCATAGTACATGTCAAGGAACACAACGGTTCGTCATGGGAATCTTCATTAAGGGGGTGGGGGACCTCTAAAATTAAAGATAAAGGGTTCGGTGGCGCAAGTAGGAATCGTGATTTTCAAAAGGGACATTTGAAGATCAAATGTTCACTAGCTTAAACTATGGGGACAAGAAAGACATGCCGCGTTTCCGCAGAAGAGATGTGGACGCGTCTGGATGCCTTGATTGAAGATATTTCCGTTAAAAAAGATCTTAATTAACTCCAGTGCAGAAGCGGCTAATGGTGTTGCTATAGCTATTTTAGATTGCTTTTTTTTTGTTACACTTCTCTTGATCAACATCGCTCACCTCCACTTATCAATTAATTATATGTTGTGACAGGGAAACGTGTTCTTTCATTGGAGATTCATCACGTGGCAAATATTACAATATGGAAATATTGCGATCTGAACAAAAAAGCATGGTAAAATTCACCGGTATGTTTATTTACAACGCACGTTGTTTTTGATTGATTTGTCACTGTTGTCTGGACACCCATTTCGTCACAAAATGGTTTGGTGTGTGTCATATTGCAAAACGAAGGACTCTTTGAATTCGTTTTTCCACTTGATTATTAAAATATGAAACGAGGAAGGAAACATTTCGGTTGGTTGGTTTGCGATTTTTTTAATTGTGATGCATGCAAGAAGACTTCACATGATGACCTTGGAGAAATTGGTATGGAAAAACAATGAAACATGCACGATCAATATCGTTTATGGCCAAGCGTATGTCATATTTGATTAATTTTGCAATTCCATTAATGAACTCTAATAGGATGCAGCGATGGCGGCTAACGGATTTGTTTCATCTTAAAAAGATGTCTGAAATTGACCGACTATTGAAGAGATGGTCATGCACATTTGGTAGTCGATCGACAATTGGTGTTTCAATTGGTGCATCGCACTTTTGGTGTTGTGCGTTCGGCCTTCCACGGTCAAGATGCACAACAGATGGTGAAATAGCGATAACGCCTGAAATTAGAATATGGTGTCGGATGTGGATGTATGAGCTACCAGCCACAATGTGTCTGTCTGGTAACCGTTCACTCATTAATTGTCATTATACTGTAATTACGAAACCCTCTACGTTTCATCTAATGCTCGTAATTCCGGGGCAACAAGGATCGTTGCTTGAAGAGAGTTCACCCGCATGCAAAATTGTTACTTACGATCACCCGCTTCTTTTACCGTAAACATAGCTTAATTAAATAAAATCCCAAAAAATTTTTGTCGACGGTTGAATCTTTGTTATTTCCGATTTTGGATTCTATTTTTAGCGATCTTAACTATTTTCCACTATAAGTATCGTGGTGTACTCGGTACTATTCTAAGAAATTTTCTTTAAATCCTGTCCACAAATGTAAATAGACCAACATTATCAATCGAAGAATTTGGTTTGTTCCTTTGTCGTTTTTGCGGAGGAACAATGAATGAGCGGCGGAGGTGTCATACTGATCTTCTCGTATTATTCGTGCAAATTATTATTTTCTCTTTTAAAGATCATGTCCCGATACAGTATGCAATCGATTTAAAACGATCATTTCACATAGTTTAGATTCTTGATGATGATGATTAGATTTTAGAAAATACAATGACGATGGATCATCCAAAATGTCACGTCAATAACGAATGAACAATGGTTCGCCCTTTTCGGTTCAGTTCGACGTTGCCCATTGGTTCCAGAATTATTAATTGGGTTGTCCATCAGAAAAACGTGATTCATCTTTCGGACTTTTTTGTGCCAAATTACGTAATATCTAAGTCAAGTGTTTTTCATGAATCTAATGAGAAATTTCCATCTCTTGTGAATCATTCAAGTTGCCACGATAAGGAGGGGGAAATCAGGAACTTAACAGGAATTGCTTTATTTGCTTTCATAAGTGAGGAAAAACCTTTTTTTAGTATGCATACAGAATATTTCACCGTTGCAACTCAATTGCTTCAATGCTGTGTGACGGCATCGTTAATTAATTTAACTCCTATAGTCCTGTAATGCCAACTAATTACGATACACGCGATAACAACTCTGATGACCACATGAACTTTCGTTCTCTCCAGAGAACGAGGTGAGGAGGGTGCAAACGAAAAGATGATTATTTAAAGCGACCCGATGATTGGTCGAAAATCTTCAACGGTAATAATGCCTTTCCAATATCAATGCATGACATGTTCCGCCAAGAATTCCCAACAACAATACAAGATATAGATGTTGATGTAGTGGTAAATTGTTGATAACGTGGTGTATGCATGTATTCGATTTCTTTGCATATCTAACAGATTGAGGGAAATGATGGATTCGAGTGAAATCATCACCTTCCGTTAACTAATAGCATACCTATCTGTACATCTGATGGTAGTCACATAGTGTTTGCGTGTACGAAACACAAACGCATGGGCATAGAAAATTTATTATGTGATGTGTACTCGCATGCAACTTTTCGCAAGGTGCCGGTCGATCAACTTATCATTTATTCTACCATTCAAAAAATAACTCTATCGAAATGTTACTACTATTGCGCCCCCATCATGGTCCAAAACATTGAGGAGAGAGCGCGCGGTCAACAAAAAAAAAACATCGGTTCCGTGCACTTTGGCATGGGGATGTGGATGGCCTCCCGTCAAGTCCCGACGTCTGTGATGGTGATGTGTGAAGAAGGTTTGATGTTGAACTTTGGTGCTACGCTGTAGCGGGAGACCCTTAAAAGTGATAAAAACAATGACCCTTTGTGAAAATACGCAAATCTCCTTTGGTAAGAAAAGGTTTTACGGGATCCGGCAAGATACGGACGATCACATCATCTGATTTTCGGTACAACTTCTCTTTTCATGAAAAAATTTCGCAGGATAAGAGACTTTGAGGTGACACAAAAATGATTTTCACCGAATGTTTTTTTTTTTTGACACCATCTTTCCTTTTGGTAAGTAATTTTGTCAAGTTGCATTTGAGAAATTGCTTGTGTATCAGATTGCTTCGGATCACAACGCCACTGTGCCGCGATGCCGGCCTTTTGAATGGTCACGTGGTGTTTCTGCCGGTCAACCTTAAAAAACTAAACGTGCCATACACAGTACATCGTCATACTACATGAACGATAAACAGATGACAATGTGATAACGAAACAGTCGAAATCTCGTAGAACAACACGTACTGTATATGCAGACGAGTTAATGGTGGGGTGGGGTGGTGGTAACGTAGTTTCTACGCCGCGTGCTAGATTATAGGAATCCTAATCACAAAACGCAAATTGGGTCAGCAAACAAACAAAAACTTGAAACGTGAATTTTTTTAAAAGAGACCGAGCGCTGGTAGAAACCAACAACAAACCATTTTCGAGGGGGGTTTTTTTTTTTTGTTTTTTTTTTAGCGCTGAATATGCGTATACCAAAAGAAGAATGGTTTGACTGGATGACCGAAAAAAGCAACAACTAACATGTACATGGTTTTAAGAAAAAAATGTTTATGTTTTTTTTTGATCATTATTGTCCGAAGCGTGGATTACACGTGCTGAGGGGACAATGCGGCGATTTCTATAAAGTCGCGTTACGCTCTTTCTGCGCAAGAAGAACGGTTTCCCAGTCGCCGGCGACCCCTCTCTCCCTCCTAAAACATTTGAAGCTCCCAGAATACAATTAATTGGTCGTCGTCGTTCATCTACACCTCAAAGATTATCTCGACGGCAATCGAATCAGCAAGCACACAATTTCTGATAATTTCTCGCTGCACGATTTAATTAACTATAACATGGAATAGCTAATTTACAAACCTTTCTTATTTCCTAGCTGACACGGCCTTAGTGCATCTCGATATGGAAAGCAACGGAAGGTCAACTGACCAAAATCAACTGTTATCAATACTGTGAATAAAAAATTTATTTATTTATTTATTGTTATTAATTATTATTGTTACCAATGATTATTTTAAATTTTTTTTCTTTTTTTTTTGATTTGTATATGCTCACACGCACGTAGCGTTTTGAATTTTTCGGATTGCTTACATATATGTGATAAAGTTTACAGGCATATATATTTGTAGATGTATCGACACAAAAGTTTCATGGCGTTTATTTATGTGAATACAATTTTATTATTTTGCAATTAAATCAATTTAATGTCACACAGTATAACGCTTGTATTAATATGTATTAAGGTAGAGTTTCTTTTGTGTACCCCGGACATACAGGTGTACACTAAAAAAATTTCTATCAAGATAACAGAAGATTGACCACTTATTATTACTTGCTGTAATACCTGAAACGAAGCTCGCTGCTTACTATAAAAAACCCGCGAGGAATCATCATGGCTTTCAAAAAATTTTTTTTTCAGAAAACCTTTATTATGTTCGTAGATTGAGGTTTTTTATTTCCAACCTAAATTCTCGTTTATTTGTTCCCCATTCTCTTAAATCTTACCCCCTTGATTTTCTAGTTTTTTTTTTTTTTCTGAGTCAGAAAAAAAAAATTTCTTAAAAATCGAGTAGGATTCCTTTTTTTTTTAATAATTATTATATATTTCACCTTTGGCTAAGGAGTCCATTATTTTTTCCGGCTTCGTTAGCAAAAGGTGATAATAATTAAGGGTCAACAGAGCAAATATTCCGATTCTTATTCCCCTCACAAAGTCCTTAAGCTCTTCCTAGATTTCTTTTTTTTTTTTATCTTAGTATCAAGGGACTTTGTGTACATTGTAATTTACCCCCTCATAGATTGTAAAAAAAAAAATTTACATTAATATTCAATAATGTCGTCAGAGAAAAAGCAATACGAGACGGAAGAGATCGTGGAGGAGACTTATACAACTCAAGAGGAAGTCGGTGAGAAGCATGAAAAGCCCGTTGAACTGATAGAGCACGCACATGTCGAAGTTACTGAAGATATCCCTCCGGAGTTGGAAGCTTTACTTCACACCGATCCCTCTTCGGGTTTGACTACCGAAGAAGCGAATAAACGCTTGACTGAATTTGGTCGTAATGAACTAGCCGAGGTCAAAACGAATCCCATCTTGAAGTTTCTGTCTTACTTCACAGGTGCCATTGCGTACCTGATCGAATTGTCTTGCGTCTTCGCCGGTATTTTGCAGCATTGGGTATCTATCGGAGTTTCACATCGATCCATGCATCAATTCCTTTCTGCTAACATTCATATTTCCTTTTCACCCTTAGCTTGACTTTGCTGTCATCCTGACTTTACTCTTTGTCAACGCCTTGATTGGTTTTATAGAAGAAGCTCGAGCCGAGAATGCTTTGGATGCTCTGAAAAATACTCTTGCGCTGAAAGCAAAGGTATGGCGTGACGGTCAATTCATTGAATTGGATGTTGCCGAACTCGTTCCTGGTGATGTGATTGGTCTTCGTCTTGGTGACATCATTCCAGCCGACGCCCGTCTTCTTGGTATCTCGGTCACTGGCGGTGAAACTGAAGGTACTCTATCAATTGATCAGTCCGCTTTGACCGGTGAATCTCTTCCGGTTGAGAAGAAGAAGGGTGATACTGTTTACTCCTCATCCATCGTCAAGCAGGGTCAAATGTTGGCTGTCGTCACAAAGACTGGTAGTAACACTTTCATCGGACGTGCTGCCAATCTGATTTCGATCACCGTTGAGCAGGGTCACTTCCAGAAGATCGTCAATGCCATTGGAAACTTTTTGATTTTGATCACCGTTGTGTTGGTCGGCATCATCTTCATCTACCAAATGGTTAACCACGGAACATTCCTCGAGGTACTTGGTCACGTGTTGGTCTTGACAATTGCCGCTATCCCAGTAGGTCTTCCGACCGTCTTATCGGTGACCATGGCCGTTGGTGCTAAGCAACTCGCCGCAAAAAAAGTTATTGTCAAGCGTCTCACGGCTGTCGAGGAAATGGCATCGGTTTCTATACTTTGCTCGGACAAGACTGGTACATTGACCCTGAATGAATTGACCTTCGACGAACCCTACCTAGCTGGTAGTTACACGAAAGACGAAATCCTTCTTTACTCTTATCTCTCGGCTGAGCCTGGTGCGAACGATCCCATTGAATCGGCCATCCGTAACGCCGCCGAAACTGATCTCGAGATTCTCAAGACTCGTCCAAATAAATTTGAAATTCCCGGATACAAGGTCACCGCCTTTGTTCCCTTCAATCCTACCACCAAGATGACCAACGCCACCGTCGCCAACCTCGAGACCAATGAAGTTTTCAAGGTAGCAAAAGGTGCACCTCAGGTTATCATTAAACTTGTTGGTGGTGATGACAACGCTGTTCGAGCTGTCAACGAATTGGCCGCGCGTGGTCTTCGCGCCCTTGGTGTTGCTCGTACTGTTCCCGGTAATCTTGAAAAATATGAATTGATTGGTATGATCTCCCTCCTCGATCCTCCTCGACCCGATTCTGCTGAAACCATTCGACGCTGCAATTCCTATGGTGTTGAGGTGAAGATGGTTACCGGTGATCAGTTGATCATCGCAAAAGAAGTGGCCCATAGACTTGGAATGAGTCGTGTGATTCTTGACGCCAATCATCTGGTTGATCCCAACAAGTCCGAGGAGGAGGTAACACAACACTGTGAACGTGCTGACGGTTTCGCCCAGGTCATTCCCGAACACAAATATCGCGTGGTTGAATTGTTACAAAAACGTGGTCTGCTGGTTGGTATGACCGGTGATGGTGTGAACGATGCCCCAGCCTTGAAGAAGGCCAATGTTGGTATTGCCGTCCACGGGTGTACCGATGCCGCGAGATCTGCAGCTGATATCGTGTTGTTGGCCCCCGGTCTTTCCACCATTGTTGACGGTATTACCACCTCCCGCGCCATTTTCCAACGTATGAGATCCTACGCCCTTTACCGTATCACCTCCACCGTTCACTTCTTGATTTTCTTCTTTTGCATCACCCTGATTGAGAACTGGCAGATGGACGCAATTCTTTTGATTTTGATTACCTTGTTGAACGACGCAGCCACCCTTGTCATTGCCGTGGATAATGCCAAAATTTCACATCGTCCTGATAAATGGCGCCTGGGTCAACTGATCACATTGTCACTTGTTCTTGGATGTCTCTTGACTGCCGCTTCGTTTGCCCATTTCTACATTGCCAAAGATGTGTTTAATATTCCGAAAACTGACGGCCGCTTGGGAACCATCATGTATCTTCACATCTCATCCTGTCCTCATTTCGTCATCTTCTCCACCCGTCTGTCTGGTTACTTCTGGGAGAATCTCCCGTCACCGACTTTCTTTGTCGCTGTCATGGGTACACAGGTTTTCACTATGTTCATCTGTATATACGGTGTTCTTTCACCTGCCGTCGGTTGGGGTTGGGGCGTTGGCGTCATTGGGGTTTCATTAGGATATTTCTTCGTATTAGACTTTGTCAAAGTTAATCTATTCAAATATTGGTCATTCGAGATGACTGCTAAAGTATGGCCTTCACCATCCCGTAAGCGCAAGCTAAGAAACCGCAAAGCAGATGCTCATCAAAGAAAGAGAGTATTAGCAAACTTTGCAAAGGTTCGAAAAGTGGTGCTCATGTCTAAAGTGATTCTTGCTTTCCGACATGCAACAAGATCAGATAAGAAAGCGCTTACCTCGTAAAGAATATCACCATTAAAACTTTGTATTATATAATCAACGTGGTATTTAAAATTTTTGGTTTGCCATGTCATTCATTCATCCATCTACCTTTTACTATCTGTTTCCAAAAAAAAAAAATAATAATAAAAAATAACCGAAAATTTTAATAAAAAGGGAAAAGGAATTTCTTTTTCTGTAATCATTATTCCTCTAATGTAGAGAAAAAATCGTTTTCACATTCCTTTCTATTTTATTCACATTTCTTTCAAACATAATATATTCTAGCGAAAAAAAATTATTTAATCACCAACGAGCAATTAAAATTTTATCACACATGGGATTTGTTTGTATATTGTTGAGGGGAGGATCCTAGAGGAGTACGAGTTTCTTCATTTTGGGATGATCTCATTTCATCATACACTTTTTTTTTTATTTATATTGACAAAAAAATTAGGAACAATTTTTGATTTATAATATTTGTGGGGTTGATGTCTGGTAGTTTTTAGATTTTTGAAATTCCGATGCATTGATGGACGAGACGCAGAGAAAAGAAAACTACCCAAGATTTTTTTTTTTTTTCCTGTGAATAAATTAAAAAAAAAAATATATGTCAAAAAAGGTTGTGGAGAAATTGATATATTCTTTGATTTCCAAGTGGGACGTTGACCAAATCGAGATTGCTCGGAGAAAGGAAACATTGATAGGAGCATCAATGGTCTTCTACCATCCGAATTACCGCCGTAAACTCGTCCAACCAACCAACCAATCATCGAACGATGAAATTTCAATTAAGGCGTGAGGCTAAGCCTATTTTGATTTGATTCTGTATCATCACATCATACACTTGAATTTCAACAAGAATCGTACCAAGCACAATAATATTTGTTTATTTAATCTAGCCACATAAATCACAACGAAATAACGATATTCCGGTTTCTTCTATTTTTGCAACTCAATTTGGCTGTGAAACCTCAGAACGTGTCCGCCTCGTGACATTGTCACCTTTTTTACAATCCGAGTATCCCAAACACTCTGACTTTGATTAAAAACACAAGTCTCAAACAGTTCCTAGCGAAAGAACATTGATTCTCGTGATTGCGGTTTAATTTTCAATTGGTGCAAAATATGTGATTTTTTTTTTTTTTTAGAATTCTTAGTAAAAGTAAAAAAGTAAAATCATCTTAAATGAAAAAAATATCACCGTATCGAATTTTGCTGATTGATGCGAATGCAAAAAACATACTGTATAATCTATAATTTTACATTATTTTAAATACTAATACACTCGCTATAGACACGTGTGTTTTTTTTTTTTTGAATATGGATTTCAAATAAACATTATTGCTTGTCCTAACTGAGATGATCGAATAAACCTATATTATTTACAGTATGCGCGACTAGAAGTCTCGAGAAAAATTTAAAATCTAAAATGTGTCCAAGAAAATCACAACCATTTATTTAAACTTTGCTTATTTTTATGTACAGTAATCGGTGCGTGCAAGGTTCAAGAGTTAAATTAAAATCTTGGATTTTTTTTTTTTTTAAAGATGAATGGGCATTCAATGTCATGCATGGTTTTTATTGAAATATTATATTCGAGCCATACACTTGCAATCTTATACATGCTAATATTACTATTAACTGTAAGTTTAATCATAACCAATCTACCTTTATTCAGATACCAACTTACACTTGTGGATGGGTTCATATTTAGGTTTAATAAAGGATGTTTTTAATTAACATATATTAATCTTTTGTAAATCATCTTTTTACATTACTTTTTCAACTCATGCAGCTGTGGATAGGATTCAACATGTATATATACTTCTTAATAAGTGCTTTGAAAACTGTAGTTCTTGGTTGGCACAAGTTATCAAATATAGGGGCATTTAATATCAAGTGAAGCATAACACCTTGAATTTTTTAATAAACACTTCAAGAAAATTTGATTGACTTAACTATCAAATCTAGAAGTATAAATGCCAAGTAAGATATAACTTCTACATATTGATAATATGAATTATTTATTTATATTACATGTTAGTATTCACATCAACAATTCTTTTTAAGATTTCTTATTTTATATTAATATGTTATATTCTATTTTTAATTATAAATATTTTTAAGAAGAAGTAAAAGAGAAAACTGGAAGTAGTATCTATTGTAACAAATAAAACTCTATAGAGACAATCTTCTTGACAAAAAAAGATATCAAGTATCACAAAAAAGTAATTAACAAATTATCTCACTTGAAAACCAGATATTTTATTATCTTTTATTTTTTTTTCTAATGATTATTATACAGTTACGGCAAAAAATAATGACAGATAATTTTTTATTAATTATATGGCTTTTTAAATATTAATTTAAAAAATTTTTTTTAAAAAAAATAGCTTAAATGTAATACAATAAAAAAAATTTTTTTTTGTATTTTATACAATTTTCTTCCGCATCTATACAATCTTAAATACAGGTAGACATACTTCGAATCATGAAAAAAATAATTGCTTCCAGAATATTCTTTCATTCTTCTTTTACCAATGTAATAAAAATCTTTTAAAACATATTTTTTTTTTAACTATGATTTTTTTCACTCTTTTTTCTATGTTATGCTTTAAATATACTCAAATATTCTTAATAGGATTGAGATCTGAACTGTATGAAGGCCATGGCAGAACATAATTCCAAAGTCTGGCTTGCAAATCACTTTGCATATCCTTGGAGATATGTTTCGAATTGTTATCCTGCTGAAAGATTTATTGATACCCATATAGATCTGTTACATTATTATAAAAATGTTCATTTAATATTTTATGATAAAGATAATGATCTAAGTTTTCTATAAATGTTTTAAAGTTAATTTTTCTACGTTCATTGATTACTGCCCAAACATACAGTTTAAAGGAGTGCTTAACTATTAATTTTAAGAGTTTTTCACCATGAGACTATGCAAGACAAGTATTTCGAAACATCTGTAGTTAAAGATGGGTCCCTAAAGTATTTAGCATATAAAATTTACGTCCCTTTATGTCCACGTTCCCTAGAGGACATAATTCCTAGCTCTTTACTTCAATAGGGACATAATTCCAAAAATGATTTGTATAGATGCTTAAAA
>CAJVPV010002252.1:0-13478 GCA_910591835.1 Acaulospora morrowiae
GATATTTATACTATAATAAAATTATAAATCCTACTGCTAAAAATAAACTAATAATAATTTGATAAAAATAAGTAAAATTAAAACTAAGTTATCTATTCTATCACAATACTAAGTAAATGATATTTTTGATCACTGAATAAATTAGTTTGAACTTATAATGTTGAGACATCTGTACTTGTGAACTTTAACCAACAGAATCCTTGAGAGAGTGAACCAGCTAAACAGCCTGAACATCTAATCAGGGTGTTGTTGAGATTTATTGTAAAGTGTTTTTCCTTGAGTAGTGTATTTTCCTGTATTGCTCAATATCTTTTGTGAATTTTGACTATTATATTGATATTATGAATAAACCAAAATGTTGACTTGGGATTTGATATTGAACTGTAAGATCCTTTTAAATTTCTGGTATTTGTGAATGTTTTGAATCAATTAGGTTCTGGGCCAAAATGAATTATGTCTATATAGGTAGCAAGCTGTAGCCATGTAAGTTTGATGGAACTTTGAAATTTTAGTAATTAATTGCTAAATTTTATGTTGAGAACATTTGTTATGCTGATTGCTGTTTTTTTGAGTTGGGGATGGAGAGTGAAGAACAAGAGTCCAATCGAGTTTTTAGCATTGTTGAAATAAAATAGACATTTTGCAGAACAGATTTGAATATAGTTCTAAAAATTGGAATCAAACAGAATTGCAAAGAATCACATAAGGTTCAGAAAACTATTAAAAATAATGGTGAAGTATACTCCATCTATTAAATTTAATATAAACTTGAGAATCGAATACAGAATCGAAGAGAATCCTTAGAATCCTTAAATTTGAATTTTAAGATCTTTGGCTGATTTCACTGCATAAAGAATTTAATTGTCTTGATTAAACTTTTTTGGGTTGCAAATGGGACAGAACCAAATTGTTTTTTTTTGTTTGGATAAGATGAATTTCTTGTAACATGTATTTTTGAATAGCAGGAATAGAAAGTTTAGAAATTAGATTGCCTATTGGTGTGGTCTTTTGTTTTTCTTCCAATATTACCAGATTAAGACCACCATGGCTTGTCAAGATTGTATTGAAACATTTGGAGGAGATTTTGTATGCTGATTTAATTAGCTTGTTGATTTTCATCTATAGAAGTTTGAAAGTTGACTTATTGAGAAAAGAAGAAAGTAGGAAATATTCAAATTTTCCCATAACAATCTAATTATTGATTTGTTACTTGATTTCTCTTTTCCACTTGCATTTGAAAAGTTCCTCAATGACTTGTAATATTGTTTGAATGAATACTTTTCTGTTGGATTTGTATAGATTTCTTAATAAGATTAGGGTTTCAAGATATTTGATATTTTCATATGATTTAAGAATTTGAATCTGATGGTTGTCAAATTTAATGAAATCTGAAGAGCTGTGTTTGACTTTGATGTTGTTAATGATCTTGGTTTTATCTTTGTTGCATGTGATACTGTTTATTGTAAAAAACTGATTGGCTATTGTAAGAAGCTTTTCTAGCTTCTGTCTGAAGTCTGCTATAAGAGCAAGGTCATTCATATATGCTAGAGTATTGGAAGTGCAGTAACTCTAGACTAGACAGTGTTGAGATAATTTGGTAACTAGTGGGTCGTAAAAGATAATTTATATAATTGGAAACAGTATTTTATCTTGAATGAATTGGTTGGGTCAAATAATAAGTTGATAGATACCTCTTTGTTGATTAAAATGTTGATAAGAAGACTGATGACTTGACTTGGACAGTTGATTTTTTTCAGGAATTTTTGAATCACTAAAATGGGAGCTGAATCAAATGCTTTGGTTATATCAAGAGATGCAAATCAAAACTCTTTGTTGTTGGTATTTGTAGCTTGAAGAGCTGAATTGACAATTGTTAGTGGTTCTATAGTACTTTGTTTAGAGAGGTTACATAATTGAATTCTGATAGAATATTATTTTTTTTAAGAATTTTGATTAATTTTTTGTTGACCAATTCAATAAATACTTTTCTAGTAAAGTCTACAAAAGATATACTGTAAATCTGATATCTAATAATTTGTGACTCCAAACAACTTTCTTTGGAATTAGAGTAATAATAGTTTGTTTCTATTATTTGAATATATAGAAGAAATACATGATATAATTAAAAATGGTAATCATATAAGTTATAGCTTTGTCTCCTATAAGCTTAATGATGTCGTAGCTGATTTCTAATATGCCAGGGATCTTGTTTCTAGGTAGTTTGTAGATGGCTTCTTTGATAGTTGGAAATTCGAAAGAGTTTAGAAAATTTTTATAGGTTTCTTGATTGATTGTCTTGGAGAAATAGATTTCTTCTCATTCTGGAAAGTCTGCGAGATTGAAGTTTCAAGGTTTAAGGATGTTCTTGAAGTACTTGTTAATAGTTTCTTGAATAAGGTCAGGATTGTCTATTAATTGATTATTGGAGTTGTATAACTTGAGAAGATCAATTTTTGATTTAATTATACCAAGCACTTTTTTAATGTAGCTCTTAAGTTTGCTATAAAAATTTTTTACCATGTTCTTCAAATTTAGACAAAATTCTTCAATTGATTCTTGTTGGACTTGGAGTAAGGTCTTCTTGATTAAAAGTTTCTTCAGTTTCTGAAGGCTTTTGATCAAGATGTTAGAATTGTAATTGAAGGTTTCATAGAAAACTAATAACTTCTAATCTTGAAAAGATAAAGATAAATATTCATTCTTGAGTTGTATCATAACTCTATTGATTTTTTTAGTTTTTTCTTTGCATTGATATGATAATCTTTTCATGTGAAATTAACTTTGGATTTTTTAATATGTTTGTTAAAGATATTGGAACAGATGTTATGGAAGTTATTCCAGTCAGGTGAAAACAACAAATTGGTTCAATAGTTTAATTCTTTGGTGAATTCTTGGATATCTTCTTTTGGAGTTCTATTGAAATCAAATTTAAAGATGAGTTTAATATGTTTGAATTTGAAATAATTAAGTTTTATTGAGACAGATGATAATCTGTCGGGATGATATCGATCTTTTGTATTTTATACCATATTATTTTGAAAGCAAGATTTTTTGAGATCCAGGCTTGATCTATACATGAGGCACTAGTGATAGTAAAGTATATATATGCTTTGCTATTATATTGCTATCCAATATTGATGTAGTTATTAAGATGCTTATAGATTAGTTGTTTGTATAGAGTAGTTTTAGTTCTGATAGATGTATTGTTTTTTGAATAAGTATTGAAATCTTCTAGGATTTGTGGTGGAGTTTGTGATGTATGACTAATTTGGTGGTTAGATATACTTGCTTAAGGACTAGATCTCTTTCTTTCTTTTATGTAGAAGATAGACTACTGTTAAGAGTATGTTTACTTTTCCTTTAAATTTCAAGATGATCGATAAGCAGTACTCAGATACATCACATATTTTAAACACATGTGGTGAGAGGTTTTTGCTAATAATTAGTATGGTGCCACTTTTTGCAATATTTGAATTGTTATAGATGATTGACCTTCCGTTGATATTGCTTAGGTGATAGTCTTCCATTTTGAGTTTAGTTTCAATATACATTAAGATAAAGCTGTTGTTTATTATATTGATTAAGGCTTAAGTTTAATTGGGTCATTGAGACCTCTAGTGTTAATAGTTGTGAGGGTAATTAGGTTTTTGATATTATTGATAATATTAGGATTAGTTGGAGATATATCATTTTGATTAAATTGGTTTAGTAGTGTTTGATTGTAATTTGTATTGAGATTGTTATTTATAGTTATTATTCTATAAATGGCATAAGATCAAACTTTGATTTGGAAAGCATTTCTTTGATAACTAGGGATTTAGAAAGTCTGTTAAAGAAAAATATTTGATGAAATTGATATATTGTTGTTGAGAGGGCATTATTGTCAATTAGAGAAAATTTGAGTGTTATCAGATTATTGTTTGATAGAATTTTGTTAATTTCATTGGATCTTTGGCAATGGAACTTATGGATTAATGAACTATTCTTCAGGAATTCTTAAGAACTCATAGTAACTATGGAGAATCCTGATTTTTTTCTTTAATTGTTTATCATTGTGAGATAATTGACCAATGTTGAAATCTGGATTAATATCCTCTAGTTTCTATGGAAGTCTTGATTTGTTGATTTGGACAATTTTTGGAGATACCCACAAAGATCCTAATAGAAATGAGAATCGATATTCTGATCTTAAATTTTTGATTAGAAATTGGATATTATGAAAGTTTGTAGTGGGAATTTAAATTTTTAGTTTGAAATAGTATTCATTGATAGTGGATGGCCATGATAAAAGAAGTCTTTTGGATTTGAAAAAATTGGCAGAAAGATATTCAAAGAAGTATTTGGTTTTTAGTTTTTTGACAATTTCTCTGATGTTAACCTTAGCAATATTGAATGAAAAAAAGGAAACAAACTCTGAATCCAACAAATTAAGAGAAAGGAAAAGGGGCTCTTGGGAGGTGGAAGATCAAAGTAAGATGAAAGAACTTTGGGAGAAACAATAAAGAATTTCTCAAGTTTTTTAATTATATTTTTCAAGTTTTATAGATTTTTTCTTCTTTTGACTGAAAATAGATATGTGACTTCTTTGGGTAGATCTTGAAAGTGGCTGGGAAGATCTGGAAGTGAGATAAAATATAAATTTGACAGGAGATCAAACCTGTAAAAGAAATGAAAAGAGCCTACAATACTTGTTGTGATACTTCTGTCAAGAATAGAAATCCTATGAGAAATTTCTACTTTTATTTGTGCAAGGATTAAGTTAGGTGATAAGGGAAGTTCTGGAAGATTGTCTTGGAATATCTTTCTGCTTCTTTGAAGTAGATTGTGATAGTTTAGTTTGTTGTTCTCTTTAGGATGGCAGAAAAAATTACAGCCATATTCCATGATTTGTGTTAAGAGATATGGATTGAGATCAAAAATATTGATATATCTCAGATATGTGATAAAAAGACTGACACTTAACAGAAGTTTGATCTTGGAGCAGACTTTCTATTAAGTTTAGCAACTTTGTATTTTCCTTTATAGATTCTTTGGAACCAACTATACATGTGGCATAAATTATTTTGCTGTTGACTCAATTTCCAAAATCCTCAAAAATAATTATATCATGACTTAATTATTTATATGTTTTAATAGTGACTCAATTAATTGCGTCAAATAATTGTGTCAATTGTGTCAAGGATCTATGAATTTCAACAACATGTATAGAACCAACCATCCAGTTTTTTATATTCTTTCTAGTAATCTTCTTTAAGTTTATTAGTTTTGCTAAAATTGAAAAATTCTCTGTCTCTTGTTTCTATTTTAACAAAAATGATTAGATGAGGTTTTTGTCTGACCTTGTCTTTGGATTATTAATTGATATTTAGTAAAAAATTAATTAGCTCTACTGGATTATCTCTAATGGTATTAAGTTTGAATACCCAGTTTATGATATGATAGTGTTTTGTAACAAGTTTGTCAGAGATATATTGATTATTTTTCTTAAGATTAGTATTAATAGATATATTATAATTCTCTATTCCTAAGTATTTTATTATTAGGTCTTCCTCATATGACCAAAGTTTTTTATATACTGTTTCAAGCCTTCTCTTGTTAGAGTTTTTGCTAGCGTTTTAGAGATCGAGAATTGGGAAGTATGAATAAAGAAAAGTATAAGGTAGCGAGAATAAAATTGTTATGTTGGTTAGAAATGTTGGTTGAATAAGAAATAATTGAGATATTAAAGAGATAATTATTAGGAGTCTTTTTTTTTTTTTAATAACTATTAGAATTCTCAGAATTTGTACTGGAAGTATTTTCTTTTTCCTGACAAATGTAAGTGCTTACAGCATTGCCTATATCTATGTCTTTTAATATAGGAAAGTCTAAGTCAATAAATATTGACTAATCTTACTTATATAGATCTTGAGCAGGTAGCTATAGCTGATTGATTGGCAAGTTTGAAAAAATTGATTGATGGTTTATTGAATGGTGTCTAATTTCTAATTGGCTGGATATTATGGTTGGTTGAAATATTTGATTAGTAATTATATTAATATTTGTCTGACTTGGAGTCCTGTTGTGTAATTCTGCTGATGAGGCAGTTTTGTTGGAAGAAGAAGTTCGTGAAAATAGTGGCTGATTTACTTTTTTTAATTAATATAATGTTGTAAAGATAAATTAGCTTCCTTTTTTCTTTGTGTTTTTGTTAATTTGAATCATATTTCAAGGCACATGTTTTGAATAATTTTATCTTTTGGTTATTACTTTCTGAAAGACTTCATTTCTCAGTTGACTTTCACTTGTAAAGATTCTCTGGAGCAAGTTATAAAAGTTTAAGAATTCATCAAGAAATTGAAAAAGCTTTTTTGTAAGAACTGAAACTTGTTTTAGGAGGTTCTTTTAATCTTCAGAGATTGTAAACTCGATTTAAAACACATTTAGATTTGTAAAGTCTGGTCTGAAGATATTGGCAGTATGAATGAGTCACTTGGTGAGATGGTTGTTAAATAAGAGAATTGTTATTATTCTGGATGGTTCTGTAAGAATAATTTTTTTATTTTTGTTTTGATATATTATAGATACATGGTGACAAGTTCTGTTTATAAGAATAATATTTAGGAGAATAATATTGTTGTTATTATCTGCATAAGATAATGTGGATAGTAAAAAATAGATATTGTTATTAATAGTTAGATTTGGTTTTGGATTTTGACTAGTTATAGTTATTTGGATAAAATAAATTACTGATATGTTTACTGTTGATACGTTCTTATAGTAATATGTTTGTTGTTATTATCACTTGTGCTTGTGAAAGCATGATTGTAGTATTGATATATTAGTTTTGTTAATGTGTCAGTTATATAGCATGCCTGTTTTGTTGTTATGTTTGTGTTATTGATGTGTTGGTATTATTTACTTGAACTTATTTTGATTTTGATTGGCATATAAATCTTGTTTACTCAAGTTGTTTTGATTTGCTTTATGTGTTTTAGTATGTCAATTACTTGTTAGGAGTAAGCTGATTTTGGTTTTTTCTTTCAATTGAAAGTTTTGTTACATAATTATGGATAATTGATATTGATTGATGTATTGTTGTTTTGTTTATTTGGATCCTTTGATCTGAATTCTCTGAGAAAAGTCTGGTGTCCCCTTATTTTTTGTTTGGTGTTGAGATTGTTTAATTTATCAGGTGGAATCTGGCCAACAAAAATTCTTCTGGTGTCTAGAAAGATGCAGAATCTTGTATACAATTGGCTAGAAGTTAGGAGAATTGATGCTAACTTTTCTTTGAACTTACTGTGAATTGTAATACTTGTGTTTGTTTTTCTTTCTTTGATATAACTTTTGTCTATTAAGAAGAGAAGAGGTACCTAACAAAAAGTTATTAGTAGCTAAGAATAGATTTACCTTTCTGGGTAGTTGTGTTTTGATTATAGTTTTCTATAATTTTGTAATTATTTTGTAATTTTTGAGAATAAAGATGATTTTTGACAAGTGTTCTCAAAATTATCAAAAAAGATAATTTTTAAGAATTTGATGATTTACAGGAAAGAGTTTTTTAACATTTGTTAAGTATTTATAAAGTTTATTTAATCTTAATGTAAAATACATATTGGTTTTACAACTTTTATGCACAAACTTTTAAATATAATACTTGAATATCTGTTTTAGATAAAGTTATCTCTAGATATAATCTTGAAGATAAAGAAAATTGCCCATTTTTATATACTTGCTTTGAAATATATTTTGAAGTCATAGCCTGCAGTTCATCATTACAGTTTGTTTTTTCAAAATCTTGATTACATTTTTTATCCCTAGTCATTTTTTTATTTTACAGGATTTCTTTAAGTTTTTTTATAAGTTTTTCTTCTTCTCTTTTGTTATCTGATAAATTTGCTTGGCTGGTTTCTTTATAGTTATGACTTAAGGATAATGGACAATAATTCCTGAATAGTTCTTTTTTCTTCTCCTGTGATTTGTCAGTTCTTTGCCCTTAAATGAGTCCTGTGGTCTTGATAGTTTTGATGTTTTGGTTAACAGTTTGTATATATGAATATAAGAGATTTTTATAATTCAAAAGCTTATTTTCTAGTTTAAGATATCTTTCTTTTTCCATAAACCTATACTTAGATTAATTATTTCTTTAGTTGATTTGATGTTTCTCTTTTTCCATTGATCTAAGTATTGGATAATTTTTTTTTATTTTAATGAATTGGAAGTGAAATATTTAAGAATTCATATCTTTAAATGTTTTTTTTATAACAGTATTCACATTTTTTCTTTATAAATTTTTGTTTGCTGATGAAGGCCAATTGTTTATTCTATTTAAAAAATTCTTTCTGAACAAGGTTTTTTGGTTTTGAGCCAGGCTGCACTTATTTTAATTATTTAATCTCAAGTTTTATTTACATCAGGAAATTTTTGAGCAAAGGAACTCTATATATCTTCGCATATCTCTGCCATTGTTAGAGATCTCTGGAGAATAAAAAAAAACATATATAAATTTCGAAAATCTTTGAAAATTTATTTCCTCCAGAGATTTTTGAAGGTTTTTGCAAATGTTTGTAATATTTTAATAACTTTCAAAAACCTTCAAAAATCTCCAAAGGAAATAAATTTTCAGAGATTTTCGAAATTTAAATATATTTTTTTGATTCTCCAGAAATCTCTAATAACAGCGGAAATATGCAGAGTTCCTCCACTCATAAAATTTCCTAATATACTGATATATCAATATAGAATTAATATGTTTCTTGATATTGATTGTTTTTGTTAAGCTTGTATTCTATGCTCAATTCTTAACTTCAAGAATTTCAATGTTTTCTTGTATAATTTGAATTTCATAATCAATTATTTTGATTCTTGTAAATTTGAATATATTGGACTCTAAGTTTGTTTTGAATGTAAGATCTAATCTAGCTAAACTTTTAAATATATAGGTTTCTAAAAGAATATATGGTTTTTTATAAGAATGGATTCCTAAATTATTTAGCATATAAAATTTTGCAAATCAATTATATTTCTTTTGAAGAGACATAATTATTTATTCATTATTTTTAATAGAAATATAATTCAAAAAACACTTGGATCAAGTGGCCTAAATTGTAAAAAACCTTTGTAGGTAGTTTTTTTTTAATCTTATATTTTAAAAAAAAACTTTTTTAATAATAAGGAACATTTTAATTATGTTTTCACCTTTAATTTAGGAACTTATATTTAGCTCTTTGCCTTTTCTTAGTTTGAAAATCTTATTAATTTAACTGAATAACAAGAATGGTTTGTTTTTAAAAAAACTTGTCAAACTTGAATCTGTTTAGGTGAGCTTTATTGAACTGGTACTTATATTGGCTACTTGGAAGATTTCTGTTTCTTATTTTGTTAAGTTAACAATTTCTTTGCTTCTATATCAGATAAGATTGTTCTTGTGCTTTAATTGTACTCTCCATTCTCATTTTTTTGTATCTTGCTAAGATATTTAAAAGAAAATCTTTTGTTTTAATATATCCATTTTCTATTTACCAATCTGAATTAAGAATTTCAAATTTGTTAGCTATATATCCTTGAACTTTCATATATTAGAAAGGTTCAGGTCCTTTATTATAACTATATAAGGATTGGGTTAGTTTCCAACTTAAAAAAGTATTAGTTTCTATTTCTATAAGTTAGTTAACAAATATGATATGTTTTCTTATTGATTAGACTGCTTGATTGTATATTGTCTGATTATTTAATAGTATTTTTATTAAGTAGACTTCTCTTTTCCATTGAAAATTATCTAACTATTTGAAGTTGGTATACTGTATGTTATTTCTATACTGTTTGCAGCTTTGAGAATTGCTGCTAGTAGGTTTATTTTTTATTGCTTTTATATTGTTTGTTTATGAATATGTTTGTAGATTCCTATTGCTAGATTTGAGCTTGTTTGAGGCAAATGATTGTTAAATACTTGGGTGTCCTAAGCCATTAAACAAGCTAGTAAAGTTGAAAATCTGATTTTCTAGTTGGATTTTATTGATACTTTTCAATCTGTATAATGATTTATAGTAAATTGTTAAGTTGGATATTGTTTTGGATATGTTGGCAGTAAGTTTTAGGATTATTTGCAATTATACTGATAGGAAGTAAGCTGTATTGGAATTAAGTATACAGTGTTGTAATTTGTATTCAATTTGTGAAATTAGGACTCTGTTTAATATATATTTTATATATTTGTCTATAATTTTTTTTCTTTTAAGTATAGATATCATTAATTGAATTTCTTGTTGAATTCTATAAGTTGTATCTTTGATATTGTAATTAAATAATTAAATTCTATTATATTATATATATATATTTTGATAGGTAAACATTATTTCTTTATCAATAGTATTATATTGAAAAGTTATATACATGGTAAAAGAAACAACATCTCTTATGTGCAAAAATGCAACAAGTTAAATACTAGCTTGCCTACATATCTATATCTAGTTAATATTAAAAAAAAATTTAAAACAATATTATATATGCTAAATATAGTTGAGTAGCAGCTATGTCTATTTATTTAGAATTTTTGATTAAACATAAAGAAATTTGAAAATAAAGAAAAATTGAAAGAAACAAAAATAAACTGGTGCTATAATAACATAGGCTACTGAAACTATAACTAAGTTGTTTAAACTATAAAATCTATATAAATAAAGTAAAATCTCCAAAGGAATCACTGGTTTGACTCGATAGTTCATTCCATTAATTCCTTGCTACTTGTTGATATTGCTTTTGTTGATATGAATAGTAGAATATGATTGATGTTGTTTATTGTTATGGTAGTTGTCATTGTTGTTGTTATTGTTATATTAAAAATCATATTGAACTGGTTTGGTTTTTTCTTTATTGTTTTGATGAAATTTGATTGGATAATTGAAGAACAATGATCATCTGGAGAGGATAAACTGATTTTGGTTTTTTGGAAAAAAATTTTGAAAAATTTTGAAATAGTGCAGTTAAGGATGGGTCCCTAAACTATTTAGTATATAAAATTTCACAAATTAATTATGTCACTTTTGAAGGGACATAATTATTTATTCATTACTTTAATAGGGACATAATTCAAAAAACACTTGAATCAAGTGTCCTAAATTGCAAAAAACCTTTGTAGATAGTTTTTTTTTGATCTTATATTAAAAAAAAAACTTTTTTAATAGTGAGAGATATTTGAATTATGTCCTCATCTTTAATTTAGAGACCTATCTTTAAGTGCAGTAAATAGTGCCATAGTAAAGTTATATGTAAAGGTTGTATTAAAACAAACAATAGACATAACAACTTTGTTTAAGTATGTTTTTTGGAAAATGTTTGATTTAGTGAATGTAATGATATTAATGTGGATGGTTTTTGTAATATAATAAAAAGGAGAAGGGGTACAAGAGAACAAAAAAAAAGAACTGCCATGGGTCTTTCCTAAGGATCTTAACAATTCTCTTCGATTCTGTATTCGATTCTCAAGTTTATATTAAATTTAATAGGTAAAGTATACCCCATCATCATTTTTAATAGTGTTCCAAATCTTATGTGATTCCCTACAATTCTGTTCAATTCCAATTTTCAGAACTATAGCCTTTCCTCATATAACTAAAGAATAAGCAAAACTTTCAAACTTGAGTAGACTTCGACCAGAGGTTCCATTCCACTGCACCAGTTGTCTTGAAGATTCTTGAGTTCTTGAACTGGGGCTCACTTGTGATAAAAAGTATTAAACATTTTTTCTTGCTTAAAATTACTATAAAAGGAAAATTTTTAACAAAACAGATACAATTAGAAGAAAGTTTTAAATTCTATTATATTATCTAATTATTATTATTATTTTATTATTATTATTTTAGATTCTTTTGATATTATTTTATTATTATTTTATAAATTTATTTTTGAAATTATTATTTATAGTATTAGCAGTGAAAATGATAAATAGGTTGGAATCGGTATAAGTTATATAACATGGCATAATACATCAGTTCATATATTAATGTAGAAAGAAGATTTGTATAACATGACATTAGATTAGTAGACATATTGCAGATAATATAAATAGGAGTAGAATAACTAGTAATAAATAAGTTAAGAAGTAATTGTCTTGTAATAAATCTGTATTTTGTAATATGATAATAATAAATTTACCTTAATAAAGTACTTATCACCTAAAGAATTCATTGAAAGTCCAGAATGAGCCTATTGATGAATGGATTGAGTCACAAGAACAAAAAAAAAAAGAAAAGTATAACAATACTATTGAAGAAGTAAGTGACACAAAGTGTGTTACACAAGTGGTACAAAAAAGCCAATGGAAAGAGCAACATTTTAAAAATACAATGATTTTTTCTATGTTTCTTTAGAATATCTGAAACTTGAAATATCATGAGTTAATAATTTTCTATTATACTGTATCTAGGACATGTGCTATATACAGGTGATATTTAGTATATGGCCTATGACATGTGACATCCAATTCCAAAAGATATTTGATATTATAATAGTATAAGTTTACAAATATTAATAGTTCTATTTTATTTCACTTTTAGTTTCTCTAATTATTAGTAAGGATTTAAAAAATATTAGGATAATTAGGATAAAACACTAGTTTATTATTTCATTGTTTTATTTTATATTATATGCATATAATCTCTGGAAAACTAATAAAATTATATGTGTATTTTTAATTATGTATTTTTATTATATTTATTTATATTAGAAAAACATGTATTTAAAGAGATTTTTTTTTCCTTTGGAAAATAATACAGTTGTCTGGTTTCTCTCACATTTAATAAAGTTTTTTTTATTAATTATAAACAATACCTTGTTTATAACTTCTTTAATATGAAATACTATAGAAAGTTAGAGAATTGTCATGATAACAAGTACCTTTGATATTGCAAGTAACATAACCCCATATGATAGTAAATGGCAGACCTAGTTCTGGAGTGGTTACAGACTCATTATTGAGGTCAACAATAGAAAGGAATAGTGTTATGATTTAAGATAGTTGTATATCTGAAGTCATGTAATCATATGATTAACTTATAAATTTTCATCAATTTTTTAAATTTCTATAGTTTTTATATATAAACAATCTTATGAGCATGATATCTTATTATTTAATTAGAAAACTAGTCAAAGTTGTTTTATCAAACTATAAGTAAAATAACTAGAAAAACGTATTTTATTAAGGTCACTAAAACTAGTTACTTAATATAGTTTTGAGTAATTTATGGATTTTTATTTTAAATAAAATTATTGTTTATTATTAATAAACAAGTAAAAGGATGATTGTATAACTAAAAATAATATATAAAGATGGCCATTCCACCCTTCTGAAGAACAACACAGTTATAGATTCCTCATAATTATAATAACTATATAATATAATTTTTATTTTTTTCCTAAATTTTTAATAAACTATTATTTATCTTTATTATTAATTTAATAAATTTTTGTTAATAAATTTTCTTATATTTTTATAAATT
>CAJVPV010002253.1:0-13477 GCA_910591835.1 Acaulospora morrowiae
TGGCCTCTGGGCAAAGGAAGATATCGACGAATGGGCCAGTACTCTCCAGCCACTAAAGATTTCCAAAAATATATCCAGAAGAATTCTCAATAGACTTTCTGACTTCTGGTGCAAGAAGATAAGACAAACGATCTGGAACCCAAGATGTGAAAAGGTACACAAGCGTAAAAAGAACTTCTTGGGAAAAGATAAAGGGAAAGGGATTGTCACGATCAAGCAGAAACCGACCGGCTCACAAGACTCTCAGGAGAAAAAGAAAGGAATGCAAGGCCCTTCAAGCTCAAAAATAGTATCAGTCAATCCATCAATAACAGGCAGTCCGAGTCACACCCCCGGACTGGTGGAAATACTATGGAACAAAATAAAAGAAGGAAAGAAGTGATTAGGAATATGAAGTAATCAAGATTTTGCCAAGGTGAACTGTAGTAATGAACTGCAGGCAATGAACTCAAGTTTTCTTAGGAATGGGAAACAAGAGGGAGCAACTCTATTCATCTCCAAGATCATATCTAGAGGTTAAACATCTAAGACGGGTATTCAAGTATAAGTAATTAGTTTATGCATAAAAGTCAAATATGTACGATTATGTCTTCTCCTAAAAGATTAAATAAACACAATAAATACTTGTTTGATTACGGAAAAAAAATAATAATAATAATAATAATTGTTTTTTATATTAATATTTTAAAAAAAAAAAAAACACTTTTCCAAAAAATCACAAATTTCTAAAAATTTCCTTTTTTGGAAATTCAAAAAAATACAACAAGAAACACCAAGAAAACACTCAAGGAAACCTCCACCAGAAAGAAACACTTCACTGTTTCCTTTTAAAAATCCAAGAAAGACACATACAACAGATATTACTGAATCTAAAAGAACACTAACTCTTTGCTTTTATTTCAACACAAATAGATATACACTTGTTCTTTCTTACTGAAAAGGAAGAAAAAACAAGAAATACAATTCATAGTAAAATAAAGGAGAAAGTCAGCACTGCACCTCACAAGCTACCAGCCAGTCGTGTATCAGGTTAGATACCTCTCTAGACACCAGTAGGGCCTTGTATCAGCCAAATCACACCCGGTAAACCAGGCAACCTTGCCACTGACACAAAACCAGAGGGGTATCAAGACTTTTTCAACACTGTGTTTAGAAGAAAAGCAAAAGATCAAACAAATTTTACACTATAAACAACAATCGTCACGTGAATTGATCTATGTTGGAATCAAAAAACCAAAACCAGTTTATCCCACCAAAAGATCAGCAGTAACACGAACACATGTGCATACATTCCCACAAACCAAAACAAGAAAACAAACACGTTTGTTTACAACATCTAAAAATAAGATTTAACTATATTCCACGACTTAAACAACAATAAACAAACAAATAGAAAAACAAACAAGTTAAGAAAGGCATGTGTTACAGAAAAATAATAGATAAACAATACAACAAAGCACGTGTAATGCAATTGTATAGAATCAATACAAATGATAGAAACACAGGCAATTTCATTGGAGGATCAAATAATAGATCACCTTAGAATACTAGAAGACAACCATAATGAAGGAGATCAAAGATGGCTTCGTACTCTCATAGAAAATGGATCAACTAATATATTATCAGAAATTTCAGATCTGGGAGCACTTATAAACATCACAGTTATCGATGCTATCGCTGCAAGACTTCTCAACATTGACTCAAAAACGGCAATTAAATGGGTTTTAGCTAAAGAATACATTAGACAAATATGGGAATTCAATCAACAGGACATAAGTATTCTGAACAAATTCTTAATTGAAGACCCTTAACAAGTTGCTCAAATTTTAAGCATACTTTAACCAACACAAAGCAACTCTGAACAATACAATATCGAACAAGCCCAAATGACATACAATAGTTTAAATCAAGAACCATTAGACAAAGGCCAACAAATTCCAAAAGTAGAAATGGAAGAACAAGTTAAAGGGGACTCAACCATAATGGAAGAAACACAAATCTCAGAAATAACTATGGAGGAACAACAACCCTCAAAGAAAGACACAAATACTAATATCTCCATCTCAACTTCAAACCTAGACATCAAAATGATACCGGATTATACAACAAGAAACAGACAGTATTAATCAACAAATCCTTTCTTCATTTGTAAAAAAGGATCTTACAAAGCTGAAGTAATAACAGCAAATACACCTGGTGACAACAAATCTGAACAAATCAAATACCTGGCCAATATGTTCAAACTCTTAGAAGACAAACAAGACCTCATCCAATATTTCTTTTTTAATGGTAATGGATGGTATATCATTTGTTTCGAATATAAGAAGGACCTAACAGCATGCATGAACAAAGTTAACTTAAAGAATGAAGAAAACTTCCGCTTGATTCAAATACAAGTCCAAGAACACTCAATTAAAAAAACAAAAGAGAATAGGACAAGAAACTTCAACAGGAATAACAACTTCAACCCAGAAAAAGCCATATATAATATCATCAATTACTTTAACCTAACTGATTGCTCAGGAAAAGTTCAGTTAAGAATCAAAGGCAACTCATTTCTATACACTAGTAGAGAGGAACAGTTGCAATATATAATTAACAAGTTAGGTGTATCACTGGAACATGAAGGTATACAGGTGTTAGCCATTGGGAAAAACAAATAGATAATCCTATACTTCAATAATATAACAGATGCACACAAATGCAAGTGACAGTTATTAGAACACATTCAGGAATACAACATTATTATTATCACAAATAGTAATATAGAAAACAAAGTACCTTCTGAAATATTATTGTCATCTTTAATGGAGATGGAAGATCCAAATCAGATGATACTTCTAGATATTCCTCTGCACATTTCATCCAAGAATATCCGCAGCATACTTAGTAAATACAGAGAAATAGAATTCTTAAGACTTACTAAGGGAAATTACAAATACAACAGTGTTATCTTCTCCTTCAAATCTATTAGAATAGACATTCATAAAATCTGGGCAATACCAATAGAAGAGACCATAGCAAGGATTGCTTTGTTGGAAAACTATCAAGAAACACTGGCAGAACGCAACAAAATAACTACTAGATTGTATGGAATTGGAAAATCTACTTCAGCGTCCAGAATTATGAGTGCAACAAAACATCTCAAAGTCAAGACAGTCCACATTCCAGCCAATAGTAGAACAGGAAAAAGAAGAAACTTTGCTATCCTTGGATTTGAGAACCAGAAAGACTTGAATAAAGCACTACTATTCCATGTAAAACTATTCAGATGCAAAACCTAGTGGAGCACCAAAGACAATACAAAAATGCACATGCAAAAGCCTATATCACAGGGTAGCAAAGTTATAAATACAAAAAGAAGAAACAAAAACAATTCCTTGGAGTATTCAAAGCATATTGAAATATTAACAACATCCTTCTCAGCCTATATGGACATAGAAGAAGAAGAAAAAAAAAAGGAAGAATACCAAATAACATACATCAAGAAAATTGGAGAGAAAAAGGAAAAGCAACCTTTAAAAAGGAAAATACAAAGAAAAATATCAACTGAAAGGGATCTCTAGTCTGAAGTCTTTAACATGCTAAATACTATTAGCATAAGGTTAACAAATCTAGAGAACAATAGGAGTGCCAACAAGAAATCCTTCCACTATTTTTTCTAAAGGCACCCTAACTGAATCCATAACAATAGCTGAAAAGGGAAAAGATCTTTTATTGGCTTCCTCTTCAGCTCTCAACCATCTCCCCCTATTTACCACAGACAACTATACTTCAGACCATCCCAACAAAATGATTAACCCCCCAACCAACAATGAGATCAATACCTTTCTCACAGAACAAAAGAAAATATTCCTAGATAATACTATACACATTGGTATACACAATATTAGAGGGATCAACAGAACCATAGATCAGGAAATATTAATACAGAAGATATGGGACAACAAGTTTGATATTCTTGAATTAAGTGAAATTAAACTCACACACAACAACCAAATATTTGTGTTCAATAATTGCAAAAATAGATACAAAAGCTTTTCCAGCACTTGTCCAATTAATCCTAGAGGAGCAGGAGTAATTTTGCTAATTTACAAAGAGCTAAAAAAGTACATTGTACAAGTAGACAAAATAGAAGGATATCTTATAGCAATCAATCTACTTAATAAAAGACACAAGACATGAATAGTCCAAATATACCTTCCCTGTAACAAACAAAAGAGTAGCACTGTTTAGAAAAAAATACAAACCATAATAAGAAACAAGATTCAACAACAATACCAAATTATTCTTATGGAAGACTTCAATGCAACATTAAATCCCAGAAATAATTGCACAAACTCCAAAGCAAGCAGTAGCTTCTTGTTTTCTGAAAACCCAGAGGCTCCAATATTCAACTTCCTTTTAGATTGGAATCTTGTGGATTTACACCAACTTTGGGATAATCCAAAGCCATCTCACATATGGGAAAACAATATAAGTTCAAGTAGAATAGACTATATTTGGTACTTAGCTGAAATAGCAAACAATACGCTCCAAGTATAAAACTGTAGCTTTAAGGAGATTACAAATAGCGATCACACTCTTCTGGAATACAAAATAATTAGAGATATACTTTTCCATATCACTACAGTGCATCGCACCAAAATCATACATCAATATGAGAAAATAATTGAGGTTAGCAAAACTATAGAGGAACAATAGGACAAATATAGAACCAAAATCAAAGACAAAATCCAAAAAAATGAACTCCTTAAAAAAACGATAGCAGCATGTCAACAAATAGATACTTAGGGGTGTGCCCCATTAATACAAGACTTCTGGAATGACTTTGAGAGAATATTGATTGCCACAGCATTCAACAACCTTTATTGTGAAAAAAGAGATCCCAGAGGACACACAAATACAAGTGGCAATGTACAGAACTCCAAGAAAAAGAAATTAATCAGAATATATAAAGACTTATACAAAATTCAAAAGAAACTAAGGATGGAGCCTGCGAGACCTTTGTCCTCTCTTATAACATAGCAACTAAACAAATGGATAGCTAGAGCTTCAAACACATTATCAAACAATTCCCAAGCTCTTAACGAAGTTAAAATTCTCAATACAAATATAATTAACAAGGACTTAGTATTAACCACCGAGCAAGCATATATCTTTAGAATAATTCTCAAGAAAATTTGCATTCAAGAAGAGAGAAAAAGGATTAACCAGGAGATCCAAAAAGCAATCAAGGCCAGATGCTGAGACCTTAAAGATAACCAAAGGAGAATAGTCCAAACACTAACAAACAACTTTAGAGACAGGATCACAATTAATAGGATCAAAATAGTAGATGAAAACAATCATAAATACATTACTATTGATAAAGAAGAGATCTTGAACCAGACAAGACTTTACTATCAACAAGCATTTTGCAAGTGCAGCAGCAACTTCGATCTCCTTGACAATCAATGGAAGGAACAATACAAACCTAAACCAGAAATTCAAGAAGAATGATATAATATCATGGAGAAAGAAATTCAGCCAAATGAACTGAAAGAAGTTCTTCTTGACCTGCCCAACAACAAGGCTGCAGGACCTTCGAAAATAAAATATGAAATGCTTAAAAAGCTAGGTCCCAAAGCAAAAAAGACTCTCCTCAACCTCTTTATTTTTTTCTCAGCTCTGAAATAACATCATTGATCTGGAAAAACAGCCTCTTGTATCCAATTTCCAAAGGAAAAGAATGGCAAGGGGAACTAAGTAATACCAGGTCTATAATTTTCCTAGAAACAACTTATAAATGTTTCACCAAAATTCTCAACAACTGCATAGCACTCATTTGCAAAAAGCATAAAATCTTAAAGGAGCCCAACTTCATAGGATTGCCAGGTGAAAGTACCTCAGAACCAATACATCTGCTAAATAATATCTGTGAGGAAGCCAGAGAGAAGAACAAGAAACTTTGGATACTCTTCCAAGACACAGCAAAAGCATATGATACTGTTAGCCTAGAGATGTTAGAAAGGGTACTTCAAAGAATCAAAGTTCTACATAAGATTGCTAAACTACTGCTAGATCCCTTCATACAGAGAAAAATCAAGGTGATTACAGATGTCGGCCTTACTAAAGAAATAATAGCAGGTGATGATATAGATCAGGGAGAGACTATATTACTACTACTTTGAAGAATTTTCTATGACCCCTTCCTATATGAAATACAAGAAAACCAAAGAGTAGGATATTCAATGAATTGCTCATGGACAACAGATTTTAGCAAATCAGCAAGAGATCCAGAAGCATCGAGAAAACTGTCAATCAAACAGGCAGTGATAGCCTATATGGATGATACTACATGGATAACTAGATTTCAAAAAGATATGAAATATATTCTGGAAAGAGTTAAAGGGTTCTATGTAGCGAATGACTCACAGATCAATAGAGACAAATCAATATTAATTACAATCAACAGTTCATTCAAAGAGCCCAACAAAGTCTATATTGGATCTAACCAAGAAGAGGTTAGGGAATTAGATCACAGAAGTTATACAAGATTCTTGGGTATTTGACTAGGCAACAAAGACCAATCCAAAAACACAATCCTCAAAATCCAACAAGAAATACAAGCAGTCCTATCAAATCTGGGGAAAAAGTTGATTATGGACAGACATGTGAAATATATAATCAATAGAGTCCTAATTCCAAAGATAGAGTACAGAATGCAGCATAGTTCAATAAGTGTACTCTCAAGTAACCTCCTCTTAGCCCAACTCAGAAAAACACTCAAACAAGTAGCCAGGATTACTAAAATGATACCAAACATATTCATACATCACAAGGTCTTCTACAAACTCAAAAGCATTTGCAAAATTCAAATAAAAAGCCAAATCATCAGTCTGACAAACCGCCTCAATAATATAGACCATGCTGGTACATCAACTCTTATCTGCCTCAAACAAGCACAAATAAAACATTGGGAACTGGCAAATATGCTCTCAGAGGATATCTCTCACAACGCCTACAAAAAAAACTTCTTAGCCCAGACACTTAAAATGGCCAACAAACTGGATATTACCTTTTCAGACTCATAATGGAAAGATATATTTCAATGGGATGGAGGACATATTACAATTAAAACTCTGTTGAATGATTCTAGAGTATATAATAAAGCAGCAACCTCTTTAAGAAAACACAATATCATGTTCATAGACCAGCTCATAGAAAAGGAATCCAATATATTGCTAAACTGGAAACTAATTCAAGATCTCCAAGGCTATGGACGGGGTCCTGTTCCCTGCTGGTTCCAAGCAATAAAACAGGTGCTAGCAAATGAATTTGGAGTACTAAAAATGATATGGACTAGTTATGACTGGACAATACAAGATAGGTTACTCTTTACAGTAGAAAACCAGCTGATTCAAGAAAATGGAATTGGCAAGTGAGTATGAATAATATCAACAAAAAGCTCCACTGGACCAGAAGCAAAGGCACATTATCAAATAATAGCAGGAAGATAGAACACTATCAAATCTATTCTGGTGGACTCCCAGGATCAACGGAACTCATCAGGATACAATCAGAGTATAAAGACAGCATTGGGAATTTCTTACTCATATTTGCTTGAATCAATGACATTAAAAAATATAGACAAAATAAGAAGCCAATCATCCCCATGGAGATCTATACACTAGAAAACCTGATCAAGACTAAGATGGAAAAGATATATCTGCAAGACATATCCAAGGCAGAATTTCAATTCATGGAGATTGAAAACTATGACAAACAAATTATACAAGACAATATATTGGATGGAGATCTTTGTAATTTGTTATGTAAAGAATACCACCTAAATGCAGCCCAAAATTATATAGGTGCATATCAATTTTATACCAATGGATCTTTAGGACAGGCACAAGATCAGTCACAAAGAATAGGTACAGCTTGGATACAAACCAAGAATCCTAATCTTGAAAGAATATTCCAAGCAGCAGTAGATAATTGGCTATCATCAACTAGAGCAGAACTGGTAGCAATCCTTCTAGCAACCCTCTCAGTTTCAAATAGCAGTACCATAGAAATTAAAACAAACAGCTCCTCCTGTATAAATACCTATTTAATCATAATTAAGCCACATCCCAAAGAAATACTAAAGAAACAAATGAAAAAACCCAATTGGCAGCTCTGGACAAGATTGGCTGATATAATATTCAAGAAGAAACTACACCTAGAGCTCACCAAAATTAAAGCCCATAGTAAAGATCCTCATAATAATCAGGTAGACTAGCTTGCTAAAAGAGCCAAGGAAGAACCAGAAATTCGATAGAAACCTTTATTTAAAATAGTTCCCATCACAGTGCCAGAGTGGAACAAAATTCCTATCGATATTTCAACTAGGATATTTCTCAAGAACTATAATGAAAGAGAAATCCTAATGCAATAGACATTACAAAATCACATTCAGCAAAGATAGAAGGAAGAAATTCAGAATCCAGAAAAGTTTGACTGAAAAGGCCTATGGGACTTCAATAAAGACAAAGGATTCCTTACCACCTCTTTCAAAGCAGCAGAAAGCAGAACATTTAAGTTCAAACTAATTCATAACGAACTTCCAACCATGGACAACCTAATCAAAAGAAATGCTCTAGAAATGCTTAACAGCTTGTATGTGCTCTGTCACCTTCAAGAAGAGATCTTGAACCATTTGCTAACATGCAAAAAGACACAAGAACTCAAAAAGAACATATGAGACCAGGCTCAAGACAAACTTACAAAAGTATGGATCCCACAACATACAGACAAAAAGGTGAATGGAAAGGAGACAGCAATAAAAGCACTCTTTGGCAAATGGGAAATTGAAAAATCTAACTCAGCCAAAGAAATAATTAATATATCTATTGGTCTCTAGGTAAAAGAAGATATTGAAGAATGGATCAATACTCTTCGGTTACTTAAGATTCCCAAGATAACATCCAGAAGAATTTTTAACAAACTCACCGATTTCTGGTATAAAAAGATGAGACAGTTGATCTGGAATTCAAGATGTAAAAAGGTTCAAGAGCACAAAAAGAGCTATCTGGGTAAAGGTAAAAGAAAAGAGATAGCCACATTCAGATATAGATCCACTGGTGTAAAGAATTCTTATGAGAAGAAAAAGATATCCCAACAGGACCCCTCAAGTTCAAGAATAACAGCAATCCTACCGGTGGTGACAATTAGTCAAAGCCACATACCAGAACTCGTGAAAGTATTATGGGATAAAATAAAGGAAGGAAAAAAATGATTAGGAATATGAAGTAATCAAGATTTTGCTAAGGTGAACTGTAGTGATGAACTGTAAGCAATGAACTTGAGTTTCCTAAGGAACAGAAAACAAGAGGGAGCAACTTTATTCATCTCCAAGATCATATCTAGAGATTAATAATCTAAGATGTGTATTCAAGTATAAGTAATTAGTTTATGCATAAAAGTCTATATGTATGATTATGTTTTCTTTTAAAAGATTAAATAAATACAATAAATACTTGTTTAATTATGGAAAAAAAAAATAATAATAATAATAATAATTGTTTTATTATTATATATTTGAATAATTATTTTTAAAAATAAATCAAAATTTAGAATATAGATTTATTACTCTAATAATTTAATTATAAATTTTGAATATATAAATTATATAATATTGATTAATTATATAATTTTTTTATTACAAATTTAATAATTTAAATTTTTGAGTTTAAAATTTTAAAAAAATTAAAAAATTAAAATCTTTATCAATATATAGTATTATTTAATAAATAAATATTTATTTTGATACTTATATTAAGGGTTTTTCATATTAAAAGAAGTTTATTAATATTAAATAAATAAATAATTATTTATTTTTTTTAAGATAAACATGTATTGATGTGAATCTTTATTGATACATAATATTTAGATATGATATCAAGTGTCTTCTATATATGAAAACATGTTCAATTGAAATAATTTTATATAGTAAGTCTTCTATATATAGAATTAATACTACCTATTGACTATTTTTAATAATAGCTTACCTATCTACCTTTGTTAATTCAGTTATGTTAACTTATATCTCAGGGATGGGTCCATACTCTGGATGGAACAAATTCAGAAGGTGGGAAGTTCTGCCACTAGTTTAAACCTACCTTCCTGCTAGGTTTAGATTTGGCAACCTTGTAACTGCTTATGGTTTGAGAACTATAAAGTATTATTATAGAGACCAATCCCAATTACTCTAATTACCTGTTATCATCAGTCCTTGGAATGTACCATTAGTATAGCATAGTACAATCATTTTCATTACCTGTGGCCATAACATTCTTGCTTGGATTTCTGATTATTCTTGTTTTGGTCCTTAATAAACTCACTTGGCTTGATGATTTTTATATATTTTCTCATTACCATGGCTGATGGTCTTGCCTTGTGTGACCTATATTTTTAAGCTTAGAGAGTATCAATATGAATTAAATCTTAAAGTATTAGATTGGAATAAACTAGCTTAAGATTTGCCTCTTTTGTTCACACTGTGTTACAGAGTCTACTGTGTCAGGAAGATAATATTTGATAGGCTTTTATCGGAGTTAGACCAGAAACCTTTTCTTATATAATCTTTCCTGCTTTGACTTGTTTTCAGCCCATGATTATCAAAAAGATCAAAGGTTTCATTTTTATACAGCCTAACTGAATATGGTTATGATCTGGATGTTTGGATATGACATTTGTGACAATCCAATAAATTCATAAATAAAGGATAAATTTATATGTTTTGCCTCTTGTGGGTATTGAACTAGGAACATACATTTGGAGACTATAGAGCACTATCTATTGTGCTATTGATCCACTGATTATTAAATAATTATTTATTAAAATAATTATATAATAATATTTTTATTTAATTTTCAAATTTTTTTTAAAAAAAACTTTTATTTGTTTATTATCAATTTTTTAAAAATTTTGTTTTTTAGAAATTTTTTTTTAAGAAGTATTTTCCTCTTTTTACTTTTTTAAGACAAATAAATAAGCTTTACATTTAAGAATATAAAAACTTTAAGAAATACTGTTATATTGAATGAAACTTCTTAATAGTAATCTTAGTTGGCAAAAAAATTCTAATCAATTAGTTATTTTAAATATAATCAACTAGTTGCAATTAAAAATTCTGAATTCTGATAGGTTAATTTTAAACTTTTCAATTAATGATTTATAACATTATTTCTTAATTTTTGATTACATAGAAAAAGCTTATAACAATTTTTTTTTTATAATTTTGTTTTTAGATATATTTCTTTTTATATAATCATTATAATTATCTTTTTCTTTTTTCTTTTTTTTTCTATTTATAAATATATTTCCAATTGTATATTTAAACAAAATTATTGGATTGCTTCCTGATTTTCAAATACATGTCTTAATTCAATACTTACAAGGAGCAAAACATATAAAAATTTATTCTTTATTTGTGAATTTACTGGTTTCCTACAAATGTTATACTCCAAATATCCAGATCCTAACCAAATTTAATTAAGCTATATAAAGATAAGACCTCTGGTCTTTCTTAGAGTTCCAAAAAGTATCGAACTAATATTGAAGTGATATCAAAATAGTATCAATCTATAGTAAATTTAATATATGAGTTGTAATCCACTTATATAAATTTATAGTAAATTTAAGTATTGAACTAATATCAAAGTGGTATCGAAGTAGTACTATTAGGAGCCCTAGTCTTTCTAATGATCATAAGCTGAAAACAGATTAAAGCAAGAAAGGTTGTATAAGGAAAAGCTTCTGATTTAACTTCAAAAAAAGCTTATAAACTTATCCTTTCTGGTATAGCAAACTTTATAGCATAAAGAATACTCTAGCTTAGAGCTATTTCAATTTGATACTTGCTTAAAAGAAAAGGATCCCTAAAGGAAATCCGAAATTACAGGTGGTGACAAGAAGTACAAGTATCTTTTCTAAAAAATTAAATGAAAAGTATTCAAATTATCCAAGTATTCTAATCAATCTTGTAAGATATAGAATCTTTGACAATGAGTAGCTATTAGGTTACCAAATTAGGATTTAGTAGAAAGATTGGATTTAAACTAGTAATAGAACTTCCCACTTCTTAAATTTGTCTTATTTAGTATATGGGCCCACTTTTATAGTAATAAGTTTATATAGCTGGGTTAAATAAATAGTAGGAATAAATTAACTTAAATGAATCTTTAATATAATATATAATATTGGATATAAATAATTTAATAAAAACCAAGTATATCTAATATCTTTTACCTTAAAAAAAAAGATTTATTATATTTATATAAAATTAATCAAGAATTCTAATAATTTGTTTATAATTTATAGAAATGGTAGGACTTTAAAAAGTACTGAACTATAGTGAATTGCCAAAAGTTTATGGATACTTTTTAAAACTCAGTAAAAAAGTTTTTTAAATAAAAAAAAATTTTTTATATAATAAAATATTTATATATTGATTATATTTCTAATTTTACTTAAATAATCAATATTTTATTAATCTTTCTCCAATTGCAATATAAGCCATAATATAATATGGTATACTTTTGATTAATTACTAACAATCTTCTAGACTTATCTCATCCCAATACCTTTTAATATGTTGCTCTAGTTCTGTTAAGTTCTAAGGTTTAGATATAACTTTTTTAAGATGATATTTAATTATATGCCAGAGATTTTCAATAGGGTTAAGATCTGGGCTTTGCAAAGGCCAGTTCATAACTCTAATATTTTTTTTAGCAAGAAACTTTTTTGTGATTTTTGTAGTATATGGTCTTGTATTGTCATATTGAAATCAAGGCTGACCTGCATCAATTCAATTCATCATAGGAAAATTATAAAGAGTTGGCAAAAGATTCTTCTCAAGAGTTTTGACAAAGGATTTTCCTAAAAAAATAATAAAAAAAAAATTTATTCATTTTTTTTTTATTTTTCCTTATCTGTAACTAACATGTAAAGGGAAATGAGAGGGCCAGTACCAAACCACAAGAAACACCCCCAATGTATATGACTTGGGCTATGGCTAACTGTAGTAGAAAGACAGTTGATATTCTACTCCTTATGTGCTTTACACCATACATGATTTTTACTTTCTTATTGAAATTGAGAGAATATTGATTCGTCACTCCAAATTATCTTCTTGAAGTTATAAATAGATCAATCTTTATGCTTAAGATACCAGGTAAGCCTTTCTTTAATATTCTTTTCAGAGACAAGTGGTTTAGAATAGGCAATATAGATTTTAACTTCTTATGATATAAAGTTTGACAAATCATCCTTTCGGATACTTTAATTTTTGTTTTTGATATAAAAAGGTTTGTTATTTCTGCATTGTACAAAAATCAATTTTTTTTATTAATAATAAGTTTTTTAAAAGTGATATGGATATAATTGTTGAGGAGTCATAATCATCCAGTTCAAGGTTATGGTTTTATAAATCTGATTTTAATAAACT
>CAJVPV010002254.1:0-13477 GCA_910591835.1 Acaulospora morrowiae
AAATTTTAATAAAATAAACTTTGGATTCTTACCTTTCAAACAAGTTATTGTTTATTGTATTTGGTTCAGCGGTTATCAAGTAATTAATAAATAAAATTTACAAAAAATTATGAGACATACTGTAATTAAAGATTTTACAAAAATAGAGAATAGCAAAAGGAACAAATATATTTATAACAACACTTATTTATAAAAGGTTGAAAAGGAAAAAAGTAGCCATTGAATTTAATAAAATTAAAGCATACATAAAAGACAAATATAATAAATAGGTAGATATAAAGATGAGTCCCTAAATTATTTAGTATATAAAATTTCATAGATCAATTATGTCCATTTTGAAGAGACATAATTATTTATTTATTATTTTAATAGGGACATAATTCAAAAAACATTTGAATCAAGTGACCTAAATTGCAAAAACCTTTGTAAGTAGTTTTTTTTTGATCTTATATTTTTAAAAAAACTTTTTTAATAGTAAGGAACATTTGAATTATATCCTTATCTTTAATTTAGGAACTCATTTTTAGATAGACAAATTAATAAAAGAAGGCAAAAAGCTTAATTATATACTGTATATATAATAGGTATCAACTATTAATAAACAAGAGAAATCAGAGATGAAAGGGCAGAAATCTTGATATGAGTATCAATAGATTTATGAAGTAATGATAAAATAGTAAATATATTAGCATATGGACTATGTAAAGGAGATATAAAGCATGACTCAAAGCAGAAGAATGGAAAATAATAGACTGGAAAAGAACATAAACAAATCTTTCTTTATCAAAAATTACAAGTTTTTATATTAATTAACAGAACTATAATAATAGAATATTCAGATACAAACTGCTTAACAATGAACCACCTATCAAAAGCAGATTGAACAAAAGAAGACCTGACTTATATAAAAACAAGATATGCATATAGTATAAAAAAATAAAGACTATATAATATATCTTTAATAAATATTATAAAAACAAGATTAAAATTATAAACATTCAAGTATTGAAAAAAGAAATATTTAGCAAAATAAAAAAATAAAAGAAATAAAAAAACTGGAGAGAACAATTTATACATATTATAAATAATTCAGAAAAAAATTTTTTTTTTTCCGATGACTGGCGTATACCTTGCTTTATTAGGTTTATAGAATTAGCATGTATAAATCTGTTTTATACAAATTTTCCCACTATGTCTATCTAATAAAGCTACCTAAACTAAGATTATTCCTAACTACCGGTCGGCTTATTGCCCTTCATTCTTTCTATATTATCAGCACTGGATCCTAGTAGCATAGGTAGAGTGCTAATGTGCCAGGATGTACGCCTTCCAGTTCCACCCACCATTCGATGAATAAAAACTCAAAGAACTGTATCCTAGAACGGTCAGCTGTAAACTAGTCATATCCAACAAGGAGTCTTTGTGGCTCTAGCTAGGTTTCTTGAAAAATCAGGGTTTTTCTTTTATAGTCTTGTGGACTATAGAAGTAAGGAAGCATACTCCATGCATGAGTATCGAGGAAATCACCAACTTGACAACGATTATCGTAATACTGCCGGATAATCATTATACCGCTACGTCTTTCTTGGTATTACAATCCTAACGCCCGTTGAATCAATATGTGAATTGGCTTCTTATAGGAAACAGTGCATGTTAGGTTATGGCGCCAGATATTATCTTGAGACGGTCCAGTTACCTTCACCTGGAACTGAACTTGGTATCTTGTGACGGCGATCAGAAGATGCCAATCCATTTCTTCCAGTTTGAGGTTTCCACATTAGCCCTCTGGAGGATTTGAACCATTATCTTGTAATCTGACCTGTAGAGCACTAACCACTGTGCTATAGACCCACAGGTCAAATATAAACTAAATTATAATCAATAATTGATATAAAAATTATATAAAAAAATAAAACTGAAACTGAAACTGAAACTGATATTTAAAAAAAATATTATTATTAAATAGAAATAAAATTTTTTTATTTTTTATTATATTTCTAAATTATTTTCAAGTTTCTTAAAAAAAAATATTAATTATTAATTAGTAGATTAATAATATAATAAACAGTATTTTTAGACCTGTGGGTCTATAGTGTAGTGGTTAACACTCCACAAGTCAAATTACAAGATACCGGTTCAATCCCAGGTGAAGGCGATTGAATAGAACATATATAGTATCTGGCACCATAACCTGTTATGTGCTGTTTCTCATGCAAAGCCGTTTCATACGCTGATCCAGCAAGCGTTGAGATTGTGATTTCCAGAAAAAGGTGTTGCGGTGTAATGATCGTCTGGTTGGTGTTACAATGATCATTATCAAGTTTGGTGTATTTCCCAGTGCCATAACAGATTGTTTCCCTTTCCTATAGTTCACGAGACTATAAAAGAAATTATGGAGGGCCACAAAATTGAAAACTTTCAAGCAAGACTTTCAGCACAACCCTCTTGCAGCACGAGTTATGCACTCGCCAGTAACACCCACCATTCTTACCTGTAGTGAAGGTACTTAGTTGGTAACGATTGCCAGAATGGAAGACTCCTCTTAAGACTTAGCCTGACTTTGGAGGATTTGTACCTTTTTAAATAAGCAGCCTATGCTTGAAGCCCGGCATTATCTACAAAGGATTGGATCGTCAACCCCGAGAAGGTTTAAAGGTACACTACTGGCCAAAGGGTTTCATCCGTTTTCCAAAATAGAAATCCCTTTGCATCAATCGCTGAGATTGTTGATCCAAAAGAAGAGGACCGGGAATTGAGACACAGTACTCCGATGGTTAATATGATTGATGTTAAAAGACTTAATAGAAGGTTTTACAGATTTGAGGCTAAAAGATATAGAAAATTGGTGCACTTAAAATAGTTCTTATAGGTAGGCTACACCCAGATAATATACTTGTGGGTGAATTCTAATTGTAATAATTCATGTGTAAATAGAAATATACAATGTATGTCATTCATAACAAATTAATAAAAATTAGAGTAAAGCCTACTTGCATTAAAAAAAAAAAAAAAAAAAAAATCAAGTTAGACTATTTTAAGTTTAAAAAAGCCAAAGCTATATATATATGTTTAAAATTAACAAAACATTTAACAAGAACATTAAAAAATTTATTCAAAATATCAAATTATAAACAAGTCTACTTATTTTATCTAGTCGAAATAAATTTCACTATTTTATTAAAAATTCTATAAATAAGTATACAAAAAAATTAGAAGTTAAAGTAATTCTTAAAAATTTTTATTTTAATATAGAAAAAAAACTAAAAAGCCAAATTAAAAAAATTAATGCTACTATCTTCAAATTTAAAAACAATTATATAGTAACACAACCTTCAGGCAAAAGCTGTACAATCTATATAATACTGTCAATAGCAATTTGAATATATTTCTTCAAAACCTAAAAAACTTAAAAAACTTTTAATTCAAGAAGTTTTAGCTCAAGTTTAATAAAAATCTCCAAAAGAATTTTGATTAAATCAAAAAAAAATTGTTGAAAACTTTTATAGCAAGTTTAAAAGTTATATCAAAAAAGTCTTAAGTTCTTTAAAATCTAGAATCAATCTTACAAGAATAATAAATAATAATAACCAACTTAAAAAAGATCTTATTATAGTTTAAGAAACTATTACCAAATATTTTAAAAACATTATATGTAAAAGATACTTTAATTTAAAAAACTTTTCAAACTGGCAAAATAAATATTTCCTCAAATTAATAAATTAAACTATTTATAATCAAATACTTTTTTCTTTTAATAACTACTTTATCAATAAAGTTATTTAAAATATTTTTAAAAAAAAATTTTCAGAAAAATCTAAAATTAATTATAATATAATCATATTATTTAAAAGAAAAATCACAAATTATCTTACTTCAATCTTTAATCATATATTATTCTTTTCCTTGGTTTTTATCTTTAAAAACAAATATTAATTACTTTTATAACAAAAAAATTAATATAAAGCCACAAGCTTAATTATATCAAATTAATATTCTTAGTTGATTCTGTAAGAAATGTTTTTATAAAAATAATTAATAAAAGACTTAAATGGTTTGAAATCAAATTTAGTTTTATCTGAATACAACTATATAAAACTTTTTTATCAAAGTATACTTAAACTTCTAACTATTATTAAATCAGCTATTCAAGTTATAAATATTAATAACAAAAAATTTTGATTTATTTTATTTAATATTGTCAAAGCATTTGACTTTATATTAATACTAGTCATCAAGAAATCCATAAAAATAATTATATATTTTCTATTACTTATTAATCTTTTTATCAATTTACTTACAAATTGAAAAGTATCAATTAACTTATCTTTTGGTTTACAAAAATTTTTTTTTTTTGAAAAAAGCAAATAGCTATTACACTTTATTATATTTATTATACTTTCACTTACAAAGCAAGGTACAATATTCAATAGCATGACATACGTTTCTCTTTGTTAGAAAGAGTTTAACACAAGGCTCCTATATGGGGCCAGACTCCTGTACTCTTTTAGCACTATTCAAGAAATACAAACAAAAAAAAATTCAAAAATCTATATTATATTATGAATGGCATCTAGCTACCTAGAAGTAAATAAATATCTAATCACATGAAAGCACTGTAGCCAATCTATATAGGTTGGCCTTCAAGTCATGATTAGAATTGGCACACCTGTTTTTCAAATATGGCTTGATGTACAACAAGCAGAGTAGTGTTGGAGGTAGTAAGAAATAAGTACCTTTTTGCATGAAGGTGCTGTAGCCACTTTATATAGATTTGTCTTCAAGTTACAAAAAGAATTTGATATATCCATGCTTCAAGTGTGGCAAAGGTGTCCTATAGGTGAAGTTTATATTGGTTTTCTTAGTGGTGCTAGAACCTAACCTTGTACAATAGACCTACATTATTGGAGGGGTAAGTGAGAAACTTTCGTTGTTGTCACCAGCTCATGTTATAAGAATAACTAAAATCCCTAGTCGTTACATATTATCCTACTAAGTTCTCTAATCACTAGCATGATACCTGCAACTAACCTGGCTTATTGCTAGCTGCATTGGCGTTGGCTGCCATTTCACTCTGGATACTGTAGAGCACAACTCCTTGGATACTTTTGGATAATAATAGTTGTACAAAGGTTTTTTAGATGTATCTAGTTTAACTGCTAATTAGTAAACAATGCTGGGTTTGATAATAATAGCCATGTTGATCTTTTGAAAGGAGTAAGCCATTCATCCTTTTTCTTAGGAACCATGGAAGAGAGAAAAATCCTAAAGCTCATATCCTGAGAAAGGTTACTGCTTCTTAATATGATCCTTGAGAAAAGAAAATCAACTGGCTAGAGAAATGATGTTATGGAGACAGAGTTTTCAAAAAAGAGAGTGGCCTAAAGAGAAAAACCTTCAGGAAAAAGGGAAAACCTAGCTTCGGCAGAAAGAGAGGATAAAAGATAAAAAAAAGTATATAGAAGAGAAAGGAAAGAATAAGAAGAGGAAAATAAAGAGATGAGAAGAAATATAGAGAAAGAGAAAGAGAAAAAATGAAAAAAAAAACAGACAACTCAAAAATTTTCTAAAAAAGAAATTTTCAAGTGTAGAAAGAGAAGTGGGAAAGAGTTTTTTTTTTCTTTTGGTTTACAAAATTATTTATAGTTAATAATAATATTGAATAAAGATAAACTATCTTTTCAATTATTTAAATTATTTTTTATAATTTTTTTATTTTCAAACTAATCAAACACAAGTCAATATAAAACTTTCTAATTTCAAATACCTTTGTTTACATAAATAATCTGGTTTTAATTATTAATTTCAAGACTAAAATTGAAGCTTTTCTTAAAACTGCTAATCAATTTTTTCAAATTAACAATATCATATATAACAAAAATAAAAATAAAATTATTAATAATATTAAAGTTAAATAAAATAATATTAAAATAATCAACTTTGAAAACTATCAAATTCAAATATTCAAACTATATAAAAGTATCAAATATTTTAAAACTCTTATTTTTTTATAAAATTTTTTCAAGTTCAATAAAAAAATATTTAATTAAGTAACCTGTTAAATTTTAAAAAAACTCTTTAAATATTAATAAAAAAAAAAGAGAAATTTAAATATTTTTTGTCTAAAAAGTAGTTTTCTTAATTTAATTCAAATAAAAATCAATAAACTTATCAAAGTCATATACAAAATTTTATTCAAATACTTTAACTTTATAATAATTAGTTATAATAGTTTCAATATATTACTTTTTAAAAAAAGACAAAGATCTATTCTTATTAACAATTTAATAATAATTAACTAGTTACTTTCTCTATCAAAAAATATATAACTCAAACTATTCAATTTATTTTTAAAAAAAAAAGCAATCTGGTTTTGTTCAATTTGCAATTCAAATAATTTTAATTAAGACAATTAAATATTATATACAATCAAAGTTATAAAGAATCTTAAAATTTAGATCTGTTTATTAAATTGTTCTTTTCATTTTAAAAATATTTATAACATTGGTTTTTTTTTTAAAAAATTTGCTATTCTAATTTAGAGAATTAGCAATTAAAATATTAAATGCTCTCAATATAAAATTTATTATTCAGTTTTTACACGTTAATAATTTCTTCAAGCTATTTTAATTATAAATTATCTTTCATATTGATATTACATATTATAATCTAAAACCAATTTGATTCAAAATTTTCAATAATAACAAAAACCTTATTAAATTCTATAGATTTATTTCAAACTCAAAATTACTTTTCTGATTTATTTACAATATTAACTTCTTTATTAAAATATATAAAAATATTTTAAAGTATATTTTTAAAAGGTAAATATTATATAATAAACACTAGTAACAATTTCATTAAATATTATAACTGCTTTCTAAATCAATTCTTTAACAATTTATATTTAATAATCTTCTTTAGTATTAATGTCTTTATATTCTAAACAATTAACAAAATTATACTCAACTTTAAATATTATCTATATTATATTATAAAAGAACTAGTAATCTTTTTATCTAAAAATAAATATATTTTTTAATTAATAAATATTATATCTGCTTTGTTACTCTTTTATTGCTTCAAATAATTAACTAATACAACTTATATTATATTTCATTTTTTAAACAAAACATAATTGTTAATAATATCAAAATTATAATAACCAATTCAAAATTTTCAATTAATAACATGATTCAAATTATTTATAATATTATCTAATAATATTTTTTTTAATATACTATTGAAGTCAAAAATAATAGAAATATAATTTAAACATATAATTGAAAACTCATTTCTGTTCCTCTCAAATATCTAAAAAACTTTTTTTTTTAGAAAATTTTAATAAGACATAAATTAGAAGGCTTGTCAAGTTATTTTTTCCTCCAAAAAAACTTTTTTCCTTTCTTTACTACTATCGAGAATAAAAATTCTTTTCTAGAGAAGAAGTCTGATTGTTCTCTTTCTGCTATAGCCTAAAAGGTTTAGTTTGAGTAGTTCCAGATATTATAGGTGGAAAGGTCAAGGTCTGGATATATTGAATAAAAAATCAATTTCTTTTCTTCAAAACAAAGAATTATCTCTACCAAAACCAACACAACAAGCTTTCCATATATTAAAGACCTGTTACATATAAGCCAACTTCAAGAGTTTAATTGTAAAAACTCAAGCTGTGAAAGAATGAGACTCTTGGTTAAATTCCTCAAGACTGAATACCTTATAAATAAAGGTTGCATAAAAAAAGGCCTTTGGTTTGACATATTTTTTGCTCATATACATAGAAACACTTTAATTCTTTTTTTTTCTTAAATTAGTTTACCCCTATCAAAAGATCAACATTATATTTCAACCAATCACACTTTATCAAAATCACATCATTTATAGTCACAATGATATCAATAACAACAATATCAACAACAATACCAACTACCAATAACTTCTTATCAAGTGTTAACATTAATTATATGACTTTAAAGAGAATAATGATGTGGATACTAATGTATAAGTCTATTATGAAAGTGTTAATAACTTACCGAATATGTAGGAGTTGCATCCTGCTTGGCAGTTTTGCCTCTAGATTTGGCAGCTTAAGTCAACCGAATTTTTTGGAATATCTACTAAATAATTTTGAAGTCACGTTCCACTTGGCCATTGAAGCTCCTAGATTTGGTAGTTTGTGTCAACCAAAGATTACAGTTTTGGAGCATTTACTAGGAAGTACATATTCATATTAACCCCCTCTGTCCTTATAGCTGTGTGAGTCAAAATTATGATGTGAAAAGTTCTGTTTAATATTAATATATACTAGAATTTTTTTATTTTTATTTTATTTATTATAATATCTGAGCATTGCGAAGGATATTTGAAAATGGATAAGCAAGGTAAGTAAAATGAAGATCATATGACTTGGCCTGTTTTATTTGGTTTTAGCCAACATATGGTGCAGAATAATTACATCATCACTTAATACATCACAAATGAACAATCCTAATTTATTGTATTATATATATGTACACAACACGATTGTTTCTACTTAGGCCATTAGTTCTTGAAATCTTGTTGAACCTGCAATTATAGTTAAGCCAATGGTAGTATAATATTTTTAAGGCTTCCTGAGTCAAAATCAAATGCTAGTTGTGCTTTACATAGATTTGTATGTTATGGATAGGGTGGGTGGTGAGAAATGCTGATCTTCATTTTACTTACCTTGCTCATCCATTTTCAAATGTCCTTCGCAGTGCTCGGACATTATAATAAATGAATCTCGCTCAGTAAGTAAAACTCAGATCATATGACTTCTGCAGAGGATCCCCCCTTATTGGCCACATTGATAATTTTATGTACGATGGAGTTTTTCTCCAATATTGAGATGACTCTTCTCTAATAAAATCTTTGATAGACTAAATAGTTAGACCAATTATCCATTGTGAAGATGATGGGCAGGTCTGACCCAGAGTCCTGGGCATAGAATGCTGCTAAAGATCTAGTGTGCTTGGCCTTCAGATCGGGAGATGATACGACGAGAATCTTCTTAATCCACCGCACGATGGTGTCTGTAGTGGCAAGTGAGTAGTCTCTTGTTGAAATAAGAAAGAGAGCAGAAGAACCCAAGGCCCGCTATTGCTCTGTTCTAAATAGGAGAGCCTGGAAAGCATCCAGCGGGGAGATTTCCAATAGGTCTTCATAGCGGCCTATGTATATGCTCTTCTTGGCTGGTTTTGCTCTCCCATGTGAAAGAGAGATATTGTGCTCCTTGGAATTTAAAACATTTACTACCATATCACAGTCTGTGAACCTCATAGAGGATATATCGATCTGGGCTAGATCCGAAGGGCGGCTGGTGGTGGTAATAGCAAGTAAAAAAGCTGTCTTTTGTAACAACTGCAATAGCAACATGCTCTCGTTGCTGCTGAATGCTCATATCTTATCGAATGACGGGGCCAAATCGATCGTCTCGTTGGAAGAAGGTGTCGGTGGGTTCTTCTTAAATATGGCTTTCATTGCACTAGATATATCAGGGTGCGAACCAATCGGGAGATTGTCTACCCATTCATGCATTTCGCTAATGGCTGACCTGTAACCTGCGATGGTGTTGTATGTCATCCCTGCCTTCAATTGATTGTTGAGGAACTCAATTATTCATTCGATAGGACAGATAGTGGGATTGAGGTTCCTTCCACTGCATCAATCGACCTATCTCTTGATATTAAATGAAACTGTCCTAGAGGCTTTCTTGTTGTTCGCTGATAGGCAGAGGTCGATAGCTTTTTTCAAAAACCCCTTGGACGATAGTTTACGCCTGATATACGCACTGCACAAATCCTCCATTTTCTTATTCTTGCAAATTGTGCGATATCCCCTGTCAAAACTATTGCATCAGGTGACAGAAGAATTGGAGGAGCTATCATCATGGAAAGTAGGAGAGGAAACCATGGTGCTGAGGGTCAGAAAGGAAAAACTATGACTATCTCTATCCTCTCTTTCCTAAACTTCTCTAGTACCTTCGGAAGAAGGATCCATAATGGATTTGTCCAACATCTCCAACCCTTCCATGGTATCAAAAAAGTATTCGTGGCCCAAGCCCTGGGGTCCTTCTTTTATGATATGAATCTCATCATTTTGTTGTTTCATCTGCTTATAAATAGGTCTATATTGCATCAATCCCAAATCATTTGGATCGCCTCAAATACCAGTAGCGATACTGACCATCTGTGTCTGTTCTCGTCTGCTCTTGAGACTTGATCTGCTTGAAGATTGGACAATCCAGAAATATGTTTTGCTATAAGCGTGATCCCTCGTGAAAAGCATATTTCCCAGATTTCCTCTGTTAACAAACTTATTTTTTTGGAACATGGTTCCTCTCTGATTGTTCAGGTAAGCCACTGTCATTATGTTGTCGCTCCTTATCAGAATCAGTGTCTTGTTTAGGGTCTTCCAAGCTAAAAGGGCCTTCTTCACTGCTGTTAACTCTAGAAAGTTTATGTGGTTGCTAGCGAGATCCTGACTCCATCTCCCATAAACCGACTGATCATTTAGAATGGTGCCCCAACCTATACATGTGGTGTAAATTATTTTGCTGTTGACTCAATTCCCAAAATCCTTAAAAATAATTGCATTATAACTCAATTATTTATATGTTTTAATAGTGACTCAATTAATTGTGTCAAATAATTGCGTCAATTGCATCAAGGATCTATGAATTTCAGCAACATGTATACCTCAACCTGTCTTGGAAACGTCTGTGTATATGATCGTTACAGGGTCCTTCCGGATTAGACTTTTCCTGTTCCATGTTCTTAGCTCCTTCACCCATCTTGTAAGTTGCAGCTTGTTTTCTTGGACAGTGACAACGTTGCCTGCCATCCATTCTTCCGAATGGCTCGATTTTTGTCTCTCAACAGGGCACAGAAAAAAAGTCTTGCCAAAAACACTGCGTTGGACATTGCATTTAACTTTCCCAGTACTGCTGCTAGCTTGCGTATGTGTACGGTATTCTTCTTGATCAAAGCTTGGTATTCCCTTATTATATCTTTGATCTTCCCTAGTGGTATCGACATTGATAGGTTCCATTAGTCTATGTTGAAGCCAAGGAACTCTATTGTCATCACTGGCTTCGTGATCGACTTCTCAAGAAGTCCACAAACCTGGCGTGTATGTTCTTGTGCCTCCTTCCTTGTGCCTGCTATGATGAGGATGTTGTCTAGGTAAACAATTAACCCGATTCCCTTTGTCCTCAGAGCCTTTATCACCAGCTTGAGAACCTTGATAAAGATATGCGGACTTGTGGTAAAACCAAAGGGTAAGGCCTTGAACGCATAACGTGAAGATTTTGTAGACCTCCAGGGAGAGAGGTATGTGATAAAACGTGCTCTTTATGTCTATTTTTGTAAAATAGTCTCCTTTTTTTACCAATGAGTTTACTAACGAAATATTTTTCATATTGAAATATTGATGAGCGATAAATGAGTTTAATATTCTCAAGTTGATCACAGGATGGAATTCTCTCGACCTCTTTGGGATCAGAAAGATTCTTGATGTAAAGCAAGGCGTGTCCAAAGAGAAGGGGGTAATTACTTCTTGTTTGTGCATAGAGTGGATCTCCTTCTCCAAAGCGACTGTTTCTCTGATACCATATGCTATCGTTGAGATAGGTTGAACTTTTAAAGGGGGACCCTTGCCCATGTAGGTGAGTATCCATTCTTTAGGAGATTCATGATTCATGACTCGTCAAATACTTCCGACCAGGTCTGATAGAAGTTTTTGAGCCTTGCATTGACCCTGTTCCCTACTGGTCATGTTGTTGTGACTGGGACTAAGGGTCAGGTTGCCGAAAATCCTGATTCTTTTGCCAAGAACTGGAACCCTTGTGGTAGCCCTTGTTATGCTTGTTCTTATAACCTTGGGTTTTTGGTTTAAAACTCTTCTGCGAGTTTTGGGTCTGTTGCTTCTGCCATAGGGTATCGTTAAAAAATTTATTGGTCTCGTTCTCCTCTGTGATAATGTGCTTGAGCTCATCGCCGAAAAGAGTATCGTTTTTAGGCTTGGGCTAATGGTTCAGATTAATACATTTGATCACCTGGTCACGCCTCTGTTTACCGATGTAGGACAACAAGTCGAGAAGTAACGATTTAGATACGAGAAGTGCCGATTTCATCTCGCTCCAGGTAGTCGAGACTTCATATTGTCCTGGGGAGGCTAACATTCGTAAAGAGTCTTGATAGTGATATCCAGGAGCCTGAGGACAGCAGAGACATGATACGAAATTTTTGACAAGATTTTACCAATCTCCTTTGCTAGCTTGAACATCTTTCTGGCCAGTTCTTTGTCTATAGCTAGTGGAAAAAATTTAACGAACTTATTTCTTGGATACAATTGCAAAAGCTTTTGCCTTTCTTCTGCTGGCATAATCACTTGTTTGAAAATCCTTGTTGGGAGATTGTCCATTTCTCCGACAGGCGTGAAAGTATAGGCATCCAGTTCTTCTTATGAGAAGTATGCATTGTTCTCAAGGTCATCGACGTTCTCTTGATTTTGTTTTGATGTCATGTATGTCTTCTTACTTTTAGGCATTGCTAAAAAGTCGCAGACTGCAACCAAAATAAAACAGCCTAGGTAGAAATGATCGTGTTGCATAGATATATATAATACAATAGATTAGGATTGTTTGTTTGTGATGTATTAAGTGATGATGTAATTATTCTGCGCCACATGTTGACTAAAACCAAATAAAACAGGCCAAGTTATATGATCTGTGTTTTACTTACCAAGCGAGATTCATTTTTTTATAAATCACATAGCCTGTTGTGCAATTATTTAAACAATATATTAGTTTTAAATTTTTTTTTCTAATATAGTTTAAATAAATATTGTTGATAAGCTAACATTTAACTTATATATTGTGAAAGATATAGGTTATTTCTTATTGTTATATATTAGTATATACAGAAAATAAAGAACTGATATTTATCAACGTAAAAATATATATATATATAATTCAAACTTTTTTAAAAAATAAATAAAAATTAACTTGTTACTTTAACCTTAAAATTAAATACTTGGTAATACAAATATTTATATTCTTTGATTTTATCGAATTTAAGTTCAAATTAAAAACTATAATTATATTGTTGGCGTGAAAATTCAGTGAGTCGGTCGCTTGAGCTTGCCTCACGCCATGTAACAATAGGGCGGGTCTTCTCCTCAAAAGAGGTGTGTGAATTTGGTCCAAGCTGTCAGATAATAACACAGATTAACCAATAGATCTAGTATCACAAGGGGGTTGTAACAGATATAGCAATCCCATGAATATAGTGTGTTGGGGTTGTGTAATGGAGCAAATGTTCAACAATAGAATAGGACGGGTAAGGAGAAAGTTGTGCAGTACCTATATTCATTGCTCCTCTTTTTTGCCCATACCCTTGTTACTTATATACTTATTTGCAATATACACTTTATACCTGATATACATTTTATACCTGAT
>CAJVPV010002255.1:2500-13476 GCA_910591835.1 Acaulospora morrowiae
TATAATACAAATATATTAATGTCACTCTGATGATTCCACAGTAACACTTTTCAAAATGGTTAGACTATAATTTATTTAAGATATATAATAATATTGATAACATATCTTTTTAATAATTATTTCTTGAGTTATTGTTGTTTGTAATTGAAAAAAAGTATAAAAAAAACTGATTATAAGACAAAAAATATCTTGAATTAAGTGTGTTATATTAGCTAATTCATTTAACTAAAGTAGAATATTACTTTCAGAAATAACCAGGCTACTGTTTCAAGTAAATAATAGTATTGTTAACATATTACTTGGATTATACATGTGTTTGTATTTAATTCAAACATTTTTCAAAAACCATATTATGTTTATACTACTAAGTAACAATTAATAAGTAATTGAAAATCGTATTTAATTTGAAATTGTACTGTCAATCAAATTTTTTTTATGGTAATAAGGAAACATATATAACTTGGATCATATTTTGTTATTAATTGATTTATTTGTTTATAATATAATCTTGTTTTAATTGTTACTGTTAAAATAAGATTTATTTATATCAATTGTTATATAATGTTTTAATTATACAACATTGCTAAAAACTCTTTTTCATAAATCAATTTTCTATAAAAAATTTTCTTATTTGATAATAGTTTTTTAAGAAACTTTTCAAGTCCAAAGTATCTCCAAGCATACCTCATCTCTAAATAACTCTTATTATAGAGTACTCCACTTCAAACAATAACAAAAAATAGTTCTTACATGTAACTATCCATTAGAATTAAAACCAACTTTTTTAAATTTTCTATCTTAACCTCTCCAATAACCAAATCATTAAAACAGATTTTTCAATAAACCTTCTTATCCCAAATCTCACCAACTTTTCTAACTAATTTCTTATTATAAAAAAGAAAAAAAACATAGAAGAAATTGTTGAAACTGGTTTTACAAATGATATACAAATTATTAACTTTATAATTGAAACCATTAAAAAAGGCAACAAAAAATATTCTTAAATTTGCATCAAGCTATCAAATACAAAAAACATTCTTCTCAACTTTTAATACATCAGTAATATAATAAAAAAAATGGAAAAAACTCAACTTAACACTGAACTCTACAATCACCCATAAGAATTTCTCTCTTCTTTACAAAAAAAAAAAAACACCCACTTAACTTGCCCTTGAAAATAATCTATTATTCATCACTTCTCTTGTCTCCTAAAAAAGTGATATTGCTCAACTATCTCAAATGCATACACATGTAGACTCCTGACTATCAATTCAACCATATCTAAATATAACAATTTTAATGAAATTAATAAAACAATAGATGAACCAATGAAACTATTTGATTTATATCCCCATCTGCAAATTCTTTACAATTAAATACTACTTACAACCAACAAATCACCAATTTACCTGACAATTTCATTATTATCTCTTACTTTATGAATATCAGTAAAATAAAACTTATAAGTCAATTACAATTTATTAACTTTGAAAATATTGTTAATCTGGATCAACTTTCTAAATCCACTACTATTACTAACCAACTGCTTCAATCAAATATTTGGTCATTCTTTTTTGATTAACAAATCCAAAAGAAATTGCAACAAATCTATAATGCAAAACAATATGAAAACTTTTGTAATAAGATAAAAAAACTAGCAAATCAATTTTTTTTAGTATCAAACAATATCTTTACAATTATTGAAATTATTGAAAAAATCAAAAAACTATTCAAATACCTCTCATATTTTTTTCAACATATTTTTAACAAACTCAAATTCAAAGATTACATCTTTTTTATTTTTTTTACTTATAAAGAAACAATCAGATCAACATATCAAAAGGAATTTAACAAAATCAAAAAAAAATTTCAGAAAAAATACAAAAAGAATATAATTACAATTTTATCAACTTTGAAACAAATAATAAAATTTGTGTTATAGTATACACAATCCTATCAATTATATATTTGAGAACTATCAACATCAACAACATATCATTCTATGAACTTGCAAGTCTTCTTATATATCTTATCAATTATTTTATCAGAAAATCACAATTTTCTATTGACTTCAATAAACTTAAGAAAAAATTCAATGAATATTCTGATAATATTCTTCCAGAACTTCCACCTTCGTCAATTGAAATTCTATCAAATATCAAAATTAAACTCTTATATAACCTCCTTCTATAAAACAAATTACAACTCATTTCAATCTTACATATACTCAAATTTTACAAGTTCCAAAAACTTCCAGACAACTTTTTCAAAATCAATTCATCACTTCCAGCAAGTTCCAATGATCTACTTCCAAAATACAAAAAAATATTTTCAATTAAAAAATGCAATGAGCTAAATAAACTTTTAGAATTAAAAAATCTCCTTTGCAAAAATTACTAAGTTCTCTCCAAACTTTTAGAAACTTTTTTTGAACTCCCACCACCAAAAAAACTATTATTTTCAATGTACCACTTCCTTGAATCAAAATACAAAAACTTCTTTTTCTTTAATTCTAGAGATAACATCTTAACAATTCAAGAATTAACAATATTTTTTCACAAAACCTACTACTTTAAACTTATATCAAATGATTTTTTTTACATTAGGAAAAACTTTTTTTCTTTTCTGACAAAGTCTTAGATTTAGAGATAAACATTTCCTTACTCCTAACAAACTTTACTAACATATCAACTTTTTAAATTCTCTTGCAAAAAAATACTTCTTCCAAACTTCTTTTTCAAAGAAATAAATTAATATCTAAAATTAAGAAAATATAAATAAACACAATCAATCATTACTAACAAAACCATTTCTTTTAACAGAATTCAATATAATTAATGAAAAGGCCAATACTAATTTTCTAATCACAGATAAAAAATTTTTCAAAAAAAATATAATCAAGACATATTAGTATTATTAATTCTTTAAAATTCCAAAAAATTGAATTCAAATTTAACACAAATCTCTTATTCCAAGCCTTACAGAACTCAAAAAATATTTAATTGAAAACAATAGCAATATAGATATTCCTATTGTCAATGATGCTGAATTTATTTCAAAAATCTAAAAGCTCAGGAAATATGTTACTTTTCAATATCTCATCAATAAATATATCATTCAAATTGAACTTTCTAAATCAACAACAAAATTTTTTAACTTTTTTAGATAATAAATAACACAATCAACTTTCTAAAAAATTTTTTTATTGAAAAAATCCTCTCAAAAATAACATATACAAAACCTTATATCAATATAACACTTCAATTACTCGAATTAGGCTCTTTTAATACAAGAGTTCTTAATGACCTAACAAAACTTAACTGCTTTCTCCAATATACAGTATTAAAAACAATAATTATAATATTTTTGATATTTTTGAAACAAAACTCCAAACTATAAAAAAATTTCTTCATATTATCAATAACTTCATTATATATTTAAGTAATCTTAACCAAAGTTAAGCAGATGTATTAATAATAATTAACAAAAATCTTTCCAATTATTTTTATAAAACAATTGAATTCAAAAGCTATATTATCTCAATTTATCTTCAAACCAAAAATAAAAATGTACATTACACAAGTTTACCTTCTGTATAACACAAATACAAGAAAAAATAACATCTTATATCTTTAAACCTTAATAAATAATAACTCTTTAAAAAATGTTTCATATATTATTATAGATATCTTTAACTCCACATTTAATCTAATAAACAAAACCCAAAAATCTGAATCAAAATACAAATCTTTTATTTATAAAAAACTAAGCAAAAATTATATTAATATATTGTATTTCTTTTTTCCTTACAAAACTATATATATATTTGTAGAATTCATAGAACAAAGCTATATTGATAAAATTTAAATATTCAATAATATTGTTATCCAAGCCATCAAAATACAAACAATAAATATCAAACCAGAATTTTATAGTGACCACAAAATTATTATACTTACTCTCTCCAGCTTCCTAATTACAAAAATTTTTAAAGATACATCTATTATATACTACAACTTCAACAAAGTTATAATCAAAACTTGAAAAACAATAAACACAACTCTTGAAAACAATTTGAAGCTCATATCTGAAGAATTTAATATCCAAGAATCTTGGAAACTCTTTAACAAAACTGCCATTAAAACTTTTAACAAATTTATTTCAAAAACAAAAATCTGGAAAAACACTTCACAAATCTTCAACAAAAAAGGCACATTACTTTATAAAAAACTTCAAAATATCAAATTTCATATTTACAATCTATTAATACAAACTCCATTACCATAAATTTCTCAATATTAAAAGATCTCAAAGATCTTAAACCTTCACATCATGACAAAAATAATCAAATTAAATTACTAGAAAAACTATTTAAAATTATCTACAAATACTCAAAATTGAAAACAACTTACAACAGAAGAAAACAATTAATAAAATCATTAATCAACATATAATAAATCTTCAAGAGAAACCAAAAATTATGATCAAGCAAATACTTAATTACAAAAACCCTTATGTATCCTTTACAAAAATAATTAATCCAATTAATAAAAAAATCATTACTAATCTAATACTAATTCATCAAACAATTACTAATTACTATAAAAAAGTATTCTACAAATAATTCATTAACAATAAATTTCTTTTCAAATGGGAAAAATACTATACCTTACTTGACAATATTAATTCTTTCATTTATAATACATTAATAAATCCAATTATCAAATATAAAATTACAGAAACAATCAACTCACTTCTCAATAACAAAGCACTAGGCCCTTTTAAAATCAATTACTTATTTATAAAACAAACACAAAAAACATTACTTTTCTATATTAATTTAATATCTAACCAAATAATCTTTTTACAAGAAATTTCAACTGATTTAAAAACCATCATATCTTTCCAATTAACAAAAAACTTCAATAGAAATATAATATTCAAGAATCCAAACCCATTATATTTATTAATTTATTCAGAAAAATCTTAACAAAAATTTTTATCTAAAGACTTAACCACATCCTAATAATACACAAAGTTCTCCAAGAATCCAACTTTGTTGGCCTTTCTAAATAAAGTACATTAAATCTATCCAAATACTCAATTTAATTTACAATATCAGGAAACTTACACAAAAGAAACTATGGATCTTTTTACTTGACATCAGTGCAGCTTTTGACTCTGTTAACCTGAAAATGTTTAAACAATCAATGCAATATCTTCATATCTCAAATACATTTATTTTATTTACAAGTAACATTCTTACAAATCACTTTTGTCAAATTATTATAGATTCAGGTCTTATTTAACTAATTACTATTTCCAATAGAATCAACCAAGGAGAAACACTCTTACCCCTATGGTGAATTATATTTTATAACTTTCTAATTAAAGCCTTATTACAATAACTATCTTAACTCAAATATAATATCATAGCCTGTATAAATGATTTTAATCTTCTGACATTCACAAAAACTGAAATTCAAAACAATCTTAACATAGCAACTGAATTTTTCAAACTTAACAACATCAAAGCCAATTTAACAAAAATCAAACTAATAACAATAAACAGCTTAATAACTAACAAAAAACTTATATAATAAACAACTCATATTTTTCCAATCTCCAAAAAAGAACCAATCAGAATTCTAGGAATATGGCTCTCTAAACACAGCATTCTTCATCTTAATTACAATAAAATCTCAAAAGACACTGAAACAATAACTTAAGTACTCAAATCCAAATTTACAACAGTTATATAGCAGCTTATATATATAATAAAGTCTTCTTTATACGTATCAAATACAAACTACAAACAATATTTCTTACTACAAACATGCTTAAAGAAATCTAAAGAAAAATTGATTTAACAATAAAATATAAATTTAATATCAAAAGAACTCTTTCTTAATTATGGTTTTATAACTTATATATATTCAATATTAAAACTATTTCAAACTTACAATTAGAAGTTCTAATCTCCAACTTACAATATTCATTAACAAATTCTATTATCAAATTATTAAAAGAACAAGAAATCCTTGCTATACAAATTCAAAACTGCCAATTTCTTTGTATTTTTCAAAACCAACATATTTCTAAACACAATATTGCAATATTTACAATCCAAATTGTCAACTATTACAACATTACATATTGCTTTGAAACCAATTGCCAACACAAAATGTCAAAAGAAATTACTTCAATATATCAATATCTCTTATATCACAAAAATTGGACAATCTTTGCAAAACAATTTTCCAATAAAAACATATAAAAAGAAATTGTTATATTATAGTAGCTACTGACTATCTTACAAAATGGCCTAAACCTGAAGCTACCTCTGAAGCCACAGGACAGCATGTTGCAGATTTTATTTATCAAGTCATTATTTATAGACATGAATATCCAAAGCAGATACTTTCAGATAGAGGAACACATTTTCAAAATGAAATTGTTGAAGCTTTATTAAGAAAATTTGAAATAGCGCATTTATATTTCACCCTGTACCACCCTCAAACAAATGGATTGGTTGAATGTTTTAATAAAACTTTATATAAATCACTGGCCAAAATTATTGAAGGAAATTAGGATTGGGATGAATTTATAACATCAGTACTTTTTGCATATCGGACCTCCAAACAAGCAACAACCAAAATGACACCTTTCTACTTAGTTTATAGACGAAACCCCACAATGCTCTAAGAAGAAATAGATAAAATTGTTGATGGAAACATTCTTGACCAATTATATATATTGATCGAAACACTCCTACAGGACCGTATTTGAGCCTAGCAGAATATTGAAAAGATCCAGCAGAAACAAAAGAAAAGACATGATCTAAAAATCAAAAAGGATAAGAGATTTAAAATTGGTAACAAGATTTTACTTTATAATGCTGCAAGAGATAAACATTATACCGGAAAACTCAAGTCCAAATGAAAAGGACCTTTCTATATTCACGACATTTTGAAAAATAGAGCTTATAAGTTAAGGACAATGAATGGAAAAGTTATAACTATACATGTGGCGTAAATTATTTTGCTGTTGACTCAATTCCCAAAATCCTCAAAAATAATTGCGTCATGACTCAATTATTTATATGTTTTAATAGTGACTTAATTAATTGCGTCAAATAATTGTGTCAATTGCGTCAAGGATCTATGAATTTCAGTAACATGTATAGTTTATTGACTGAAAATGATTTGCTCTTATAATCAGATCTCTATAATCAACATTATAATATAATTGAAACTGATTGTACCAACTTGCTTAATACTTCCATAATTAATTTGGATAATGATTTGCTTGATAAACAAAGTGATTTGGAACAAGAAAAACTTGATGAAGAACAGATATGATCTGATTGGATGATATTGTCAGAAATGAGACCAGAAATACCTATAATGATTTCTTCAGATTTGGGTTTATATGATATTGATCAAAACTTTGACTGGTTTGATAATATTAGATACTGTTTTCCAGATCTTAATCTTTTAGATCTACCTAGATTTTTAAAAGAAGCATGTAATATAGATCTTAGCAATAATAATTTTTTAGATACTATACATATTGTAAACTATCAAACATTAAATAATAAACAGTTGAAGATATTTCGTCAAATTGAATCCTATTATATCGATTCATTTAGAAATTCTAATCAAGTTAATTTACTTAGACTTATTATAATGGGAACTACTGGCACTGAAAAGTTATATTTAATCAAGATGATTTGTAATTGTCTTCAAGAAATTGCAAGAAACTATATTATCAATACAAATAATATTCAATTACCCATTCTTATACTTGCACCTACTGGCATAACAACCTTTAATATTCATGGTAGAACTATACATTCAGCTTTATCTATTCTAGTTTCTAATAAGAATGTTCTTGAATTGAATAATGAGCATTTAAAAAAATTACAAAAAAAATTAAATGCAGTAAATTATATCATTATTGATGAAATAAGTATGGTTGAGTGTCATATACTTACATTAATAGATTTGTGACTACGTCAAGCCTTCCCAGAGCATTGGAATCAAGCATTTGGTGGCTGTTCAATTATTTTAATTAGAGATTTTGGTCAACTTTCACCTATACGTGATGAACCAATGTATTCTCAAATCATTTATTATGATTCATTATCAAATGATGATATTTCAATATACAATTAATTTCAAGAAGCCTATAAGTTTAATATTGTTCAATGTCAGTCTGAAAATTCAGAAGAACAATGTAATTTCAGAGCTTTGTTATTGTAATTACGTGATAGTAAATTAACAGTAGATAATTGGAAATTACTTGTTACTTGATTTATTGGTACACCAACTATATCTTTTATAGAACAAGATTATTTTTCAAATGCAATATGTATTATACCTCGAAAGTGTAATGTTATTAAGTATAACATTAATAAGCTCAGATCTTTAAATTGTCTTGTTGCAAGAATTAATGCTGTTCATACTGGTGAAAATAAAGCTCGTAATGCTAATTCAGACACAGCAAAATAATTTGAATCACTATTATTATTAGCAAGAAGTGCAAGAATTATACTTAAAGTTAATTTGTGGACAGAAGCAGGTTTGGTTAATGGTTCTATGGGAACAATATATGATATTATCTTTGAAGAAAATTAGAGTCCTCCTTTGCTTCATATTGCAGTATTAATAGAATTTGATAATTATACTAGATCTGTTATAGTAACAACAAAAAGTAGTAATGTTGTTCCAATTTTTCTTATTAAACATTTCTGGGAGGATAAAAATGGAGCTTGTTCACGTATACAGGTTTCTATTTGACTTGTGTGGACTATTACAATCCATAAAAGTCAAGGTTTGACATTGCAAAAAGCTATAGTAGATCTTGGCAATAAAGAATATTCTGCTGGTCTTTTATTTGTAGCTATATCTCAAGTTTGTACACTTAGAAATATTTTTTTTAGATCTTTTTTATTTGAAAGATTACAGCGTGTTAAATATTCTAAGAGATTACAAGAAAGAATAGCTGAAGAGAAGCATTTAAATTCACTAGTATAATAATGCTTTAATTTATTATGTAATGTTATAATCTGCATTAGTATAATATAAAGCTTCAGACGTTTAATGGTTTCAGTTACCTAGTTTTAATAATTTATAAATTATATTATTTTTAATTTTTAATTAATAATTTTATATTATATTAGTCACGGGACATTTCCCTTAATCAAGACTCAAAATATTATTTTTATAATACAATTTATATTGTGTGTAACAACAACGGGAGGGAAATGTCCCTTAACTGATATATTAACTTTAACTTAATTTTTATAAAATTCAAATTTTTATATACTATATGTTTTTATATGATTTTTATGATAAATAATATAAAAATAATATATTTTTTGAAATATGACATTAAAAAAAATAATACTTAAATATTAATATTAAATAATATAAAAATTTTTTAATTGAGATTATTTATTAATACTAGAAGATTTTTATTAAATTTTTTTATATTTTTTAGATTAATATTTATTAAATAATAATACAATTTTTAATTTTTTGAAAAAATTTCCAGAAAACTTTGAGTATCACTGTTATTATTTATAATTACGTAATAAAAAATATATCTTTATAAAAAAAATTATACTAATAAATTATTTTTACAATTATTTTTTATTAATAATTTAAAATAATAACTTGATTAATATAAAATATTTTATTATAGAAAATAGGTTTTAACTTACGTATAATTTAATTATATCAGATATAATAATAATAAAACGAGAAGTATAATAATATAATTTTTTAAAACGTTATGGATTAATTTCTTTGCAAAATTATTGGTTTTCTTAAATTCTAAAACATTTTATATAATCAATATTTGCAATGTAAAGGCCAACTTGCAAATAGTAAACTTTATTAGCTATTTTTATACCGCTAATAATACATTAAAAACAAAATAGAACTTTGTTTTATGCTATGATAAAGAATAAAGTACGTTATCGCACAAGTTTAGTTTACATTTAACCAATTGCTTGTTTAATATTTTTTTCCAAGTTTTCCTTAACAGCGCCAATAACTCTCAATTCCTCCATACATTGATCATTTTTAAAGATAAGGAAAGTTGGTAACGCGGTGATAGAATAGCTCGCAGACAAATCCTTTGTAAAGAAAATAAGCGTTAAAAGAAGTAAAAAAAAATGAAAATTGGATGAGATTTTTCAACTTACTTGTAATTTATCAGTATTTACTTTTAAGAATTTAACTCTGCCCTCATATTCTTTACTAAGCTCCTCTAAAATCGGTGCAAAAGAACGGCAGGGTCCGCACCAATCGGCGTAGAAGTCAACTACCGTCTTGAAAGAAAAAACTTGTAAATTATCAACGCAATTTAAGTCTTACCATAACTGTTACATACCACTCCTTCCTTAATTTCTAATTCGAAAGAATCTTTTTCTGCAATAGCTTTGACTACCATTTTTCGAATGAAAAAAATATGAACGAGTAGTTAAATCGTGAGAATTTAATTTGATGGACCAATAATGTATCATTTCAAATTCAATGTTACTCTATGTCCTATAATTTGCGATTTTTTAATATACTGTAATTTTGCTTAATACAATATGAAACAAAAAAATTTGGTTTTTCTATTTCAATAACTAAATAATAAAATAAGATTGAAAATATAAAGTTAAGGTTTTTAAATTTTATTGTTAAATTTATTATTAAAAAAAATCATTTAAAATGATTATAAAAATAAATAATAAATATGTAATTGTTAAAATTATAATATTTTAATAAAGCTTTTTCCTACTTTCCTTATACTTGAAAATTTTCTTTTTAGAAAATTTTTTGAGTTGTTTATCTTTTTTTTTACTTTTTTTTTTATTTTTATTTATTTTGCTTTTATTATTTATTTTTTTTTTTTACTGTTAAGTGAGGCATTTCTCACGATCTTTATTAATAAAGTAAATTCGTTACATAATTAATATT
>CAJVPV010002256.1:0-13476 GCA_910591835.1 Acaulospora morrowiae
TCAACATGTAAAGACCTACTTGGTCTCAATGCGTGCTGATTGATTAGTTGCAATAGGCTACAATTAATTTAATTACTTTGTAACTAAAGATTGTTAATATAATGACGATAAACTGATGTTTAATAAATGTTCGCATTTAATGCCTGTTTGCGATAAAAAAAAAATAATAATAATAATAATAATAATAATCAAGTAATTAAATAAAATTTATTCAATTTTATTTTTAAAATCAAAAACTTTTATTATAGATATTATTTAAAATATAATATATATATATATATTAGTATTTTTTTTTCTATTACTATTATTTATTACTAATTTATTCTTTTAAATATTGATTATACTAGAATTCTAAACCAATATCAATATAGTATTAACTTGGTACTAAAATAGTACCATTAGAAACTCTATATAATACTAATTTATTTTATAACTTTATATTGATTTACTTTTACTTCTCTTTTTATTATCCCAATAAAATTATTTTACAAAACAGTTTTTTTTATAAATTATAAAACTAACCTTTTTTTTAATATATTTTTTTAGTGGTGTCTACAAATTCTTAATTAAATTGAAATTTGAAAATAAAAATTGTCAATTAATAATATACTGTAAAATAAAACAATTAAAGTTATATACTGTATTTTTGATTATATTTATTATATATTAAAAAATGAATTCAAGATATTATTTTAAACTTAATTTTAATTTTTTAAAATTATTAAATATAATACATATACTAAATAAATTAAGGTTTTTTATTTTTTATATAGAAATCGCTAGACATTAAAAATACGAAAATTATCACTTTCCTGCTCGTATAATAAATTGTCATCTATAATCTTTCTATGATATAATGTTTATATCACTATCTAGTTGATCAGTTGAGCACTGATAAAACTGATAATCCATTATTTATAAGTCACAAAAAAAATATTTTCCCAAACACTTTATCCTTACACATATCCTAACCTTCTTAGTGAAGATAATTAACAAAAACCTACCACGAAAACTTATCACGCATACATGATATTTCTTCACAGGTATGTTTGCAGTTAAAGTCAACCCGCTACCCTTTATTGTCTTGTTTTTCGGTTTTATTATTATTCGTTTTCTGAATTTTGGAGTGGTGACTTCTCACGAAAGTCCTGAGTAGTGTTCGCTAATACGCTAATACCCCGGGACCAAATAGGAGGGTCGAGTTATATTAGTGTAGTTCACATCTCCTACTTCATTATTCTCTGTAGCATACTAGGTAACATTTTCTAACGAAAACCATTGACACTACTTTAGGTAATATGACGAACGATCAAGTTTTCTCGAAAAGTTCTGTTATGTTTCATATGTTTCGTGTATAACGTAGGAATACATAGATAAGCTTCGGACGTAATATGAGTTAGAACATCAAGATGTTTTTGTTTGATAAATTTTTTATAAGAAATGTATTAAATGTTTGGCCTTGGTGTATATTTGGTGTATATACGTAGATATTTAATTAACGCGTGTTTTACGCGAAATAAACTTAATGTATAATGTAATTTACGCGAAATATACGAGATAATTTTTGTAAATAAAAATTATATTTAAATTGGTTAAGTAATTAAGTTAAAAAATTTATTATTATTTAACTAAAATCTTCTATCTTAAAGGAACCCAAGCTTATTACATTGATGTTTACTAGGGCGCGCTATTTAAAAGCAATCAGACTGCGTTTATCTACACGTCAATCATTATAGGATAGATTTACCTACAACTATTTTTTTTTTTCACACTCAATAGAATTAATAATCTCGATTGGATATTAACTACTAAAGTTTTGCGTCTCTTATCGGTTAAGTATCGAAATCTGGCAACAGAATGTGAACCTTGTAAGTTTAATGATCATTCGTTTTAAGACAATTGCTTCGGACGTAAACTTTCGTCCATCCAGTGTATGTAAGTTTTTGTTCACTTAATGTGACTCGGAAATATAAAACATTATCTGAACGGGTAGTGTTTCAGGTTCAGGTTTAATTCTAGACCGCAGATTATCGAGTTAGATTGCAGGTTATTCAGTAAGTTCTATCATAAAAATTTATGAAATTTGACCGTACACTAACTTTATACTATCTGGATTTATGAAGCGTGATTCTTCAAGGAATATTTGGTAAATGAGATAGATATATATGTCTTTTATTGGAAGGTGCAATCCTACCTTGCCGGACGATCCACTATTAAGAGAATTATTCTATTATTGCGGGTCATGGTTGCGACATGCCCACGACATGGTCACGACGTTCAGATAAGTTTACAAGGGGGAAGGATTTGGCAAGTTTATGAGATTTAGGAATTTATTGGGCGAGGTAAATTAGGTAAGTATTATGAGATTTTATCGGTCTAAGTTCTATTCATTTTCATTCTATCAACGTTGACACAGATAAAAGAAAAAACCCGACCCGAAGTTTATTGGGTTGGGTTTGGGTCAGATTAAGCTCTAGCTTGTGAGATGACTTTGATCTGACTGATTCTGAATACTTGCTAACTTTCTCTTAATAATATTTTTTTTCGGAAATATTTGTTTTCTGCTAGAAACACAAGCTCCGATCTTTCTATTAGCCGCATTAACGAAATTACTGTACATGTATATTGGATAATTAAGCAACACGGTGAGTTTATTATTTAAGATTGGTATTAACTTATACACCGCTAACTCTAATCTTGGCAAATCGATAAGAGTTACCGCGTCGAGATCGATCCTTCTGGTGAGCCAGAATCGTTATGGGGAAAATCAACCTGAAATATTCTGGTACCAGAGTATAAAGGGACACCGTAAAAGATTTACAATCAAAAAGAAAAAAAAGCACAGGAGGCTGCAGAAATGGAGAAGAAAAAGATACGAGGAAAAGAGTATCGGTTCGTCTTATATTACCCTTTTTTTTTCGAGTTGTTTCCCTTGATTTTTTTTATTAAATAAATTTGTTCTCTAGTGCATTAAAAAAAGCCTAAAGATATTCTAATATATTGGTGGCTACTGAATATTTTGATGGGTTGTCTTACAGACCACGGACAAAAAAGAGAAATTGAAACGGTCATTGGTATCATTGCACCAAATAGGTTTGCGCAACTAGTGAATTTAGGGGAAAAAATAATAGATTGTCATCCTGAGGATGCCATGAATGACGGTGAACTTTCAGGCGACATTGATGATGAATTTGGAAAATATGAAGTCAAGTCCAAGGAGGAAGGTGATGAAGAAGGTGGTGTGAAAGCATTGGCAACAAGTATATTAGGCGTTGGTCAGGTTGAGGATGAAGAAGGTAGAGGGTCGGTCACTTAGATGAAAAAAACAAAGGATTCAGAACTGCCATTGGTCCAAATACTGCCAAATCAAAGGTCACTGGTGCAAAGGCTTTACAAAAAATATCTTCGCATGATATTGATGCTTTCTGTCTTCAGCGTCTAATGACAAATAACTATTCAGATCCATGCACCACACAAGAAAAGACGGCGAATACCATGCAAATACTTGAATTAGAATGAAATACATGTAACTGCGAAAATGAATTAATTAACATTTTTGGTAAAGACAAATTTGATCTGGTCAATATATTGACAAGAAATAGAGATTGATTTTATGGCGTACGAAACTTGCCAAAGTTGGAACAGAAACCGCTAAGCGACAAAGTATTAAATGCGAAATTTGCGAGCAAGAATTAGAATGGATTTATAAAGAACTTGGAGGAGAGAGAATTCGTCGTGGTGAAGTTGCCGCCCGGAAAGGTGTGGTTGAGGACACTATGGAAACAGATGATAAACCTGTACCAGCACAGAATAATTTCTGCTTCTGTCAGGGCTACTTTGCCTCCAGTATCAACTGAACTGGTTTAAATCTGTTTGCAATTGATCCCGAATTGTTAATGTTTACACAAAGTGGACATTTAAAGTCTAACAAAAAGTACAAGCTGCTAAATGGATCTCATAAGATTTCTAAGATGTTGAAGATGATATTGATTTTGCTGAGAGTGCAGGCGAATATTCCCGTTGTTATTTGTGGGGAGGCCAGGTGTATTACTATGTTTATTTAAGAAAATATTACCAACTCAATTCTGATTTTGACAAGTCTGATTGGTTTCTAGCCTGTGTGATTAAGGTTCAGTTTTTTGCCAGCGAGCGACACCTCGCCGAAATTCAGCAAAATTCTAGGAGGGGGAAACCTGAATATTCTTTGGTGAAATAAACACGTGTAATAACATTGGTCTCCTAGCGAACCAAATAGTTCATCAATGATATTGTGAAAACCCGATTCTTCATAATATCCAAATATTTGCCGCATAAAACCTTTACCGTTTGTGAAGAGGAGTGTCACTGTAGCTAAAAAATTTAAAGAGTAAAGTAACCTTGTAGACTATTCCTGATCAAATTCTTAATTATGTTATTATGTTTGGGATATAGTGAAGAGCATATATTCAGACAATGGTAAAAACACAATTGGATTTAGATGATCAGATTATTTCAAAATTATTTGCCTCGCAACAATTTTATTCAAGAAGTAGAGAAACCATACAGCGTTGGTTTGCATAATGTCAAAAATAACATTAAACTTATCAAGTTCTTTCACGAGTTTGCGAGATCGCCCGCGGATTCATTAGGGTTTGTCAAAATATCCTGACATTACACCATTATTGTGCCATTCTATTGTGTTCTATCTAATAAATGCCTATTATATTCTATCAGATCCAACAGGTCATTTTTTCTCTGCACGAAAAATCACACCTCCTCTAAATATGTCTGATACGGAACACAATAATTTACTCAACTCTATTTCTTTCCAAAATAATACAGCAAGCAATCAACCACATTTTCAGACAATCATTTGGACGAGTTTCTGGAGGATCTTAACATCACTTGGTTGCCATCCCACGAGAACGAAAACTTACCTACAAATATCTACAAAGGCAATTAATACCTTACCATCAGATGATAGACAACTACTGCTCCAGATGTATCCCTGGAATAAGCTCGTCAAGCTTGACCCATTACCTATGACAAGAAGATTGCAAAACACATGTTTAAATATGACAAAGAAGTGGACAAAAACCTTGTTTAGACTATTCTACCGTTTTTCAGCTGTGATATGCCCAATTGATGTGGCCTTCAGGACTCTTTATGAACGTTAATAATCTACAGTAGACTGTTAAGAACTCGAAGGTCAGGATATGTGTAAGAAGGTTTTATCTTGTTGATATTGTGACTTATTAATCAAGTGCCCAACTAATTTGATATAAGCATTATATCAAGAAGGTCAGCAAATATATGATAAAAATAATCCAACACTTTTTTATTAAGTCAAAAATGACTAAAACTAATTTTATTATTATAAAAAAAATGATTTTGACTTAAATATAATTTAAATTATTTGAAAATATTATAATTTTTTGATTTTAATCTAAGGCCTAATATACAATTAATAAAAATTTTATAATAATACAAATTATTTAATAGCAACTTTTAATTATCACTAGTATAATATTATATAAAATATTTTTCTGTTTTTTATTTAATTATATAATAAAATATTCTATTGTTATTAATATAAAAATTTTGAAAAAATTATTTAAATCTATTTTAGAATTAATTTAAAAAATAATTGAATATATTTTTTTATTTAATTTTTATAAAACAAGATAAATATGTTTTTTAATAATTTTCAATTCTTTATTATAGTATATACAGTATATAAAAATATACATTTAATAAGAATTGGCATCTCTCGAGTTATATAGGTTAAATATTAATTTTTCAAATACTTATTTAAACTATATTAGAAAAAAAAATTTAAAACCAATATTTTATCTAGATAATTATATAAAAACTATACAATTTGTTGAAAAATAAATAGTAACAAATAAAAAAAAAACTTAATACATTAATAAATAATAAATGGTTTCTTATATTACATTTTCAACTTATATAATTATAAATACAAAAGAAATTAACATTGATATATACTTTTTAATAAATACTTTGAAACTATAATCTTTGGTTAATATAAACTATTAAATCTAAGAATTTTAAAAACTAAATGAAATATAATTCTAAAATTTTCTAATAAATATTTCAAAAGATTTGATTGGTTTAAATTACCAAATTTAGAAACAAAACTGTCAAACAGTATATAACTTCTAAATATTTAATTATTAATATTGCTATAAATATTAACTATATATTAGTATTCATATAATTGCTTTTTTTAAAATTATTCAATTAATATTATTATATGATAAATTGTTAATAGTTGTTATTATTGTTATTGTTAATATCAGAAGATATTATAATTTTTTAATAGAAATAAACTAATTTTAATTATTGTTAAATATATATATCTATATCTAAATATACAAGTGAAAAAATATTAAATCAAAAGTTATTTTTTATATAATTTTTATTTATAAAATATTCAGTTTTAAAGAATTTAATCAAGAATTTTATTCTTATATAAAATAAAACTTAAAGTATAGAAAAATTTATCATATCAATTTGGTAGAAATAAATTTTAATATTATATATAATTTAATTAATTATAACTTTTTAAAATTAAAACAAATTAAATTAAAAAAATTTTTAATTATAATATAACCTAAAGTTTTAATTTCATAATTAATAAAAAAAAATTTTTTTATTTAAAATTTTATAACATTATAAAATATAATTAATTAATATTATTATTTTATTATTATATGTATATATGATTAAAAGATTTTATTTACTATTTGTAAATAAGCTTAAAGTCTCTATATTATAATAAATTTATTATTTAAAATATTTTTAAAAACAGAAAACAATATTTAATATCTATTATAACTTAAATAATAATAACTATTTTAAAATTTTTTTGATATAATAATAAAATTTTTTAATATTTGAACTTGATAAATTCTATTAATATCAAAAAAATAATATTGTTATTATTTTAAAATACCAATAAAAATTTTTTAATTAATATAAATATTAATTTGATAAAAAAAAATTATTAATTCTTATTGATAGTACTATAAATTTAATTTGAATTTAATTAGATTTAAAAAATTTAAATTTGATTTGCATAATTTTTATCTTAAATAATAATAATAATAATAATGGTAATGCAATAATATATAATATTTGAAATCAAATTTATTTATTCAACTGAATTTCAAATTAATATCTCATAATAATATTTTTTGTCAATAATTTTTAACATAAAAAATCTAATTATTATTTTTATTATTTATTTACAGTATCCAAAAATTCAAAGAAAAAAAAATAAATTATTTTCTATATCTTAATATATATCCACATATTTATAATAATTCAAATAAGAAAATATTATTTTGTAAAAATACACATAGTATTAATAATATTAATAAATATATAAATATAAATATATGGGTATGAATAATTCTTTTTGAAGGTGGACAGGAATTTTTTAGACTTTATAATTGTACTCCTAGAATTTATATTGTATATGTATTGTTCAAAAAATAAAGATCAAAAAATTGTATATAATATTTTTGTCATTTTCAAAAAGAATCAGCCATATGCTGTATTTGTTTTAAAAAATATATAGTTTATTTATCTTTAATCGACTTCAATGCTAATATAATATGAAATAAAAATCTAATAATGTAAAAAAAATAAAATAAAATTTTTATAACGATTTAAAATATACAAAATATGTATAATATAAATACCGTATATTACATATAAAATTTAACAAAAAATTGTTTTTTTTGAATTTTAATATTGGTATATAAAAAAACAAACGTAAAAAATATTTCATCTTGTAAATTTTACAGTAGAGATATACAGTATATTTTTTAATTTACAAAGATGAAGATTAACAAATACCATAGAAAAGTATTATTTATTTATTTATTTTGATTAAAAGAATTTTTGTCATGTTTTTAAAATCACGTACAGTACTATCTAATCTTGCTTTTTTATTTCAAGATCATGCATTATACGCGGATTATTATTTTATCTTATCAGTTAGTGATTGGATTGAGAATAAAAAAATACAAATATAATGATAGTCCAATGATTTTTACATCGAACAACTGTACATGATGCATAAATTTGATACAGTAGTTTGGTCGACACGTTGTTTCATTCAGCATATCCCGAAAAAAATTTTTTATGAATAATAAAATCAAATGTTTTTTTTTTGTTTATTCTTTTAAAAATTTTTTTATGAATAATAAAATCAAATGTTTTTTTTTGTTCATTATTTTAAAAAAAGAAATTCAGATAATAAGCTAGGTTGCATAAAAAAATTATATTAATAATCAAATCCAACAAAAATTGATCTAAATCAGATGTAATTCACAAGGCAATCTTGTAATTCACACCAATGACATTCTCTAATACAGTATTAAATTACTTCTAAACGGGAAAGTTCTTTGTTAACTTAAGATTTTTAATTATCCAAAGGGACAGCTCTCACATCTTCAATGATGTAGCTCAAATCGTAAGGACCATAATTTAAGGTGGTTATTCCTTGAACAGTTGAACCGATATACTTAATGCAGCCAGGTAAGAAACGTAAGGTGGCAACGATGTTATATTGCGGGGGCAAATCGGCCAAATCAATCTTCTCCGAGTGAGCCAGGGCTGTTTAAGAGATAGATGATGCAGAAGGTTATTGGAAATTCGGAAATTGTGGAAATATCAAGTATATTTATAAACCATAACATTACCTTTTACGACATCCGAATCTTCGGTGTAAATGTGAGTTCCCCAAGCCTTCGTATCGTCTCTTAGTGCATTGGATAGTGTAAGCCATTGATCTTCAATTAAAACATCTATAATATCACCGGGATTTCCCCTAGAAATCTTCGGGTAAGTGCAGAAAGATTCGACAATCTTTCAATTGTAGAATCGGAGCATCATGGATTAAAAAAAGTTCACGGTACCAAGAATGATTACGATGATGAAAAGTGGTCACAATACCTTACTCTTGACGATCAATTCCAATGTTAATGAATCCTCCGTTTCCATGGCAAGGGCCAATTCTTCCTGATGGGTAATAGCAACGTAATCCTTTTCCTCGTCCAAATAATAAATTTCGATTTTCTTGTCGTAGTTGACGTCGAAACGATCATGTAGCTATTAAACAGATTATCGAAAAGATCTGGATAGTTAGACTATGATGAATTACATTTTCGACAATTTTGATAATTACAAGATCGAGAAGGGTTAGTTGAACATTACTTTATCTTCTAAATCCACCAACTTGATGTCCTTTTTAATAAGAAGCTTACGAGCAATTTTCCTTTTACCGAGGTTGTATCTCGCTTTGATGACCACAATTTCGCTGTTCATTTTGCCTTTACCCATGTAAGTTCCAAAGGGGACAGAGATTAAAAACGATAAGTCAATTATTTGGAGAGTAGAGGAAACCGTTTTTTATAAGAAAAAGGAACTCAAATAGTTAAATAAAACTTAGGATATATGAGCTACCGAGAAAATGGGTAACATAACTCAGAAAGTTCGAACGTTTATATTATTGTAACGTAAAACTCGGCAATTATCATATGGAAGGTTTGGTCACACTCATTTTTCACCCCTAAATTGTTTTTCTTATGTCGCGACAATCCTGAAAATCCTGAAAAAAAAACTGGTACGCGAGATTGTAAGCTACGTAGACAATTGCAAGCTCACGAGTTGACAAATCAATTTATTGATTTTCGAAATTCCAAATTTCGATTAGGTCATGTTCATATATTAATTATTAATCACCCATTTGCATATTTAATGAGCTACACACTACACTAAAAACCGTTTCATATTTGCTTTTTTTTCACGTTATGTTATTATTGTGGAAGAAAGTCGGTTACACGATACGTCCTATATTAAGGGGAAAAGCATGCACATACAATATTTACATACTCAGGCATTTCCTAATAAACATTGAGATTAGCACAATGTAATTTTATTACTATTTATTTACTTAAAAAGTTTATTGTTAATGGCAACCACGTCTAATTTTCTTTAAGATCCGCGGGGCAGTCGATTTGTCTGTATGGATGAGCCCTTTTAAATGCCTCCAGTTCGAGTAATCTATCGGCAATGGCTTGAATAGTTGGGAATTGTGTCATGTCGACATTAACTCTATATCATCATAAGAAGAAAATGAATATAGGAAAATAACTGTGGTAAGTTTGATAATAAATGTATACCTCTGAGCATTGAAAACTTGTGGCACTAGGCAGACATCAGCAAGTGTCACCTTATTGCCAACACAATAATCACCCGCCACTCTTGCCAGTTGATCCTCGATTCCTATTCAATGATTAAGGTTGAGAGTTCATTGTTTGCAGCACATGGTATTAAAGAAAGAAATAAAGAAAATAAAGATGTACCTTTAAACATGACAGACATCCAATGTTTGGCCCATTCTTCTTTGTGATCTTCTCCAGCGTATTTAATGACCCTCAAGTTTGTTACCGGTTGCGTATCGCTCGCGATTGCTTGCACAATCGATCTAACCTTTTGTTAGAACATGCGTGCGAACGAAAGAGGTGAATAACATTTTTTTTGTTTAATTAATCCGCGGATATAATAATCCTACCAAAGCTCTTTCTCCAGGGTCCTCAGGTAACAGAGGATTCTCCTTGTGGGTTTCTTCAAGATATTCAATTATCGCAATTGATTGGGTTAACACCAATCCATCAATTTCCAAAGTTGGAACTTCCTGAAGAGAATTTAGTTTGGTGTATTCTGATGTTTTCTGTTTTTGTTTTTTTTTTTTAACCGGAAAATTTATTGTTACACAAAGGCATAATGTATATTTCACATGGAAAAATCTCGGAGAATAACCTGCTCTTCTTTCAACAAATTTACAGGCTTGATCTCATAATCGATCCCTTTCCAATTTAAACAAGTGCGCACACGCCAACTACAGGATGATCGAAAGTACGAATAAAGAACAGGTTTTTTATGGCGAGACTCTGACATTTTTTTTTTTAGGCCGGAGGGCGGATCCAGTAAGACAAAAAGGAATCTTGAATTTGAAATTTTGGTGATATGTCTCGTATTTATACGGCACTAATCCTCCTATGTGCTACTGCGGTATGTAAACTTTTATTTAAATCCGCAGTTGTATGGTATTTAACCACTAAAATGGATATATATGGAGATGAACGCTTTTTGTATCCGGTACATGTTTGCTTATTACGTCATAAATAGTGGCTGAAAATGTTTGCCCTACTCGCGACGCATTTGGCATGTGATCCATCATAAATAAAGTATTGGATCATGTTGAAAGTTATGGAAAAGTGTTCTTGGAATGAATTAACCACAATAGGTTAGAGATCAGCGCAGTCGGATTGCGATTTCTAATTCCAATTGTTGGATTATTAATTGAGTTACTACTAGTTTATTTTAAGCACTTCCTTTCCTAGTACGAATGTCGAGTAATTTATTAGGTACCTCCCAATTCATATGAATATTTACTTCAGAATACGGCAGTCGGAAATTACAAAGTTGCCAAATGAAATTCATACGGTAAACGGGCTTCGCATTTATTTATTGTATGGATCGAATGATAAATTAGTTATTAAATCTTCGCATAGCGCCATCCATAATAGATTAATTGGTGACAATGGGAAAGTGTCGAAGATCGACCACCGAACTAACGAACCTAGCGAATTCTAGAAATCTTCTTTCTTGGCGTATCGTCAAAAACGAGAACGGTACGGTTTCTTTAATATCGAGGTGCCGTGAACTAAAGTATAGATCAAATGTACGTAACTCTTCACGTTCCTTGTTCATTTTACTATGACATAGTGTTCGAAAAGAAATTAGGTTAAGATACACGAGACTTTTTTCATTTTCTTGATTCAAAAAAAATCTTTAATGAATCGAAAACGATGCATTATCACATTCTTGCAAAAATATCGAAACATCAATTCTTCAGGGGCAATGCGAGTTTGTTTTTTTTTAATCTCCTTTGTTACATTAACTCCACAAAGAAAAAATATATATGGCTACTAATTAAGTTTCGTAAATCATCAGGACGAGTGTCAAGTGATTGCGCCTTGAACTTCTGTTCTCATTTTAATCAAAGACTTTACTAAAACTTCTGGCGGCGATGATTACTTTGGTATAGTTAACTCTTAATTGCTACCTCACTTTAGCTCTCAATTCAGCTCAGTTTGATTGGTCCAATTAAAGTTGATTTCCATAATCGAATCGAACTCTGATTAATGAACTAACCAATCTAATCAATACCTTCTTTCAAAGGTAACGTGTAGATCCTTCGGAACTAGCAAGGAAAGGTACGTCCTTTTAACCTAAAATTGGTATGGTTCATGAATATGATTACGCATGGGAAAATGATGGTGAAAGAAAAATTATTTACCTCAATCTTATCTTTATGTATAGTCTCTTTGGGAATTGTCCATCGATACTTTCTAACTTTATCGGGTAAATTGATTCGACGCTGTTAATACAATGGTATAATGTAGAATTCGTGATCTGTTATCCTTCCACAAAATCAACTCACCTAGCATGGCCAAAAACACCCGTTGCTCGGCCAATGAAAAATTCATACCAATACAAATTCTCACACCTCCGCCAAATGGTGTGAATTTATATGATTGTAACGTATTACCTTCGCTGTCAGCAAATCTCTCTGGTTGAAATCTGTACGGCTCATCACCCCACAATTTTTTTGAATGATGTAATGCATAAAGATTTGGTATCACGACCTGGCCTAAGGTGGTTGATACAGGTTAGAGTCACAAGTGACAAATGCATCACGAAAATTATAATACATACCTTTGGGCAACACATATTCCCCAAGGCTCGTCTCTTTTTGTGTGACACGTGCGTTGAGACCCGGAGCTGGAGGATGAATCCTTAAAGTTTCATTAATGACCATGTTTATGTACTTCATTTCTAAAAATTTGGTCAATCCGATATCAACTTCATGAATCAGGATGATGCTGCAGGTTCATATCACTAAGTAGGTGACGATACCTTTAATTTGATTAAGGGTGGGTATAATATCTCGCTTCTCATCTCCCATGATCTTGATAACCTCTTCACGTGCTTTTTGTTGGCAATCCGGATTCTTCCCAAGATAATATAATGTGGCACTGAGGGCAGAAGCTGTGGAATCGTGACCCGCGATCAGGAATACCTTTAGATCGTTCAATAACTCCTCAGTGGTCAAAGCTTTCTTTAAATTTGTCTCATCTGTTTCAGCTTTTAACAAGTAATGGAGTAAATCTTTATTCTCTAAATCCGTGCTTTCCAATTCGGTCAAATTTTTTGTTAAAACACTGTCATTGTTGGCCTGCTTTTTCTTTCTTTTGTCGATGATGCTGAGTATAACACTATTTATAAAATCGATATGCTTTGTGAGATGAGACCTCCGAAACCCCGGTATTCTCTCAAGCATTGGGAACATGGCATATTTCATGTCTGCTATTCCACGCATAGTCGCGTTGTAGG
>CAJVPV010002257.1:0-13474 GCA_910591835.1 Acaulospora morrowiae
TCGGATGATTGTATTGTTATCAAGGTCAAGGTAGTAAATTTGGAAAAGCTGGTTCCAGTCCTGGTGGATAGTGGCATATAGAAATTGCTTTTTGTTGCTGCTTGTTAGTGGGTGCTCCATGGTTAGGAGTTAGTTATCGGTTGGGAGCACTTGGGAATGCTGGAAAGTGAAAAGTTTCTTGAGAGAGTTTGTTACCAAATAAGGAAATTTTTGAGTAAAAAATTAATTGTCGGAAAGAGTTTTTTTAATGGACACTTAATATAATGACAGGATTATTAATTAATCAATAAATTCTTGTATTTTATGCTTGTTTGCAGTAAAAAAAAAAAAATTATATTTTCAAGAAAACCTCTGGCCAGACTTGTTGTTCTGTTTCTCCAGTTCTTTGCTACTTATAAGTATAATGTTTGTTGACATGGATGATAAAGTGCATGTAATTTGGTTTGTCGTTATAATTGTTGTTGCTGTTGTGTTGGTATAGTTGGTGATTGATAGAATTATTGATTTATGAGTCAGTAGTATAATTTTTTTTAATCACAGTTGCCAAAACTGATTTTGTTTATATTGATCATTGTAAAGTGTTTTGGTTATACGAGTTTGTTTTGATATTTGGTAGTATTTGATTAGTTGGGTTTAAAGTAGTATCAGTTGACAGGAGTAAACTGATTATAGTTTTTTGATAAGAAATTTTTTGAGTGAAAATTTTTGAATTTTTGTGGCACAGCATGTTGTGCTGAATGATAGTGAAAAGTGAGTATTGAATATACTGCTGATGCACCAAGCCAACAATATAAACAATATAAATGTAATATTTGGTTTTTTGAGATAAATAACAGTCCTCCAAGAATAGAAAGTAATTATTTAATAAGAATTGTTTTTTGATAAGAAGTGTAAATAGAAAGAACCCCAAGAAAAATTTATAGAAGAGTAATTGCCACAGGTCTTTCCTTATACAATACAAAAAGAAAACAAGTGTTCCAAACTTGCTTTTTCCTAGCCAGAGGTTCCATCTCAATATACCAGTATACTTTTCTGAATTCCTTGAGATTTTTGTAGTGAAAATAAAAAAAGTGAGAAAGACTTTTAAGTATTGAAAGGCAAAAATAAAAAAAACTGTTTCTTTAATTTTGAAAAAAATTACTATAAAAAGAAATTTTTAAGAAAAATTTTGTGTATGAAAAAGAGTTTTTTTTTTATATATGTTTATTTTATATAATATAAAATAAATAATAATAAATATAAAAATACATATTGTTTATAACAATCACACAGATTCTTATATTTCCTCAAATGTCAAAGAAGTCATCTACAAGCTCCTGAATAATAAAGCTCTAGGAAAATTTGAAGTCAGATATGATATTATTAAACTTATAAGGAACAAAGCTATTGCATATATGACAACAGTATTCAATTATATCTTACAATCTATCTCTATATCCAAGCAGTAGAAACAAACCATTGTTATGCTTATTCCAAAGAAAGTAAACTGGAGTCACAAGCTTATTGACATATGACCTATCTCACTTGTCGACTCCACAAGAAAAATATTTACAAGATTAATTAACAAAAAATTAATCAAAATTCTCAAAGATAATAATATTTATTAGAATTTAATTGCATCAATCTTTCTAAACAAAATATAATGGAACCCTTAACTATTGTATACTCAGTCTTCTAAGCAGCAAATGCTAACAATAGGGAATTTTTGTTTGCCTCTCTCAACATTGCCAAAGCATTTAACTCAGCTTCAATATTAACAATAAAAAAATTATTAGAAAGAATCAAATGTTCTAAACAAATCAACAAATTTCTTATAAATATTTTAAGCAACAGAGAAGTATTCATCAATATACTATTTGAACCAACTGATCTATTCATTATCAACAATGGTATAGAGCAAGACAAAACACTATCATCAATTACTTGAATTATTTTTTATAATCTCTTGGTTACTAAACTATCATAACATAACTCAGTTTGAAAATATGAGACTCCTAATACACTTGCATACATAAATAACCTAGTACTTATTGCAAACTCCAAACAAAAAATAAAAAATCTTCTAAGTGTAGCCAACCAATTCTTCACATTGAACAACATTACATACAATAAAGATAAAACAAAAATAATCAATAACATTAGAGTAAAGCAAAGGACTCAAAACACTGTCAAATTCAACAATCACTATATTCAAATCCTCAAACTATATGAAAGCATTAAATATTTTGAAACAATAATTTCTTTCAGAAACTTTAACAAGGTCAACAGAAAAGTATTCTTATATATGTCATCACAAATTATCAAAGAATTCACTAAATACAACTGGAAAAAAAAAATTAAGTAACAAATCCACGATTGGGTTACCATAAGGAAGCTCGAGTATTTTCTACTCTCCTTGTTCCTCAACAAAATAACTCTCAATCTACTCCAAACCAAAATTAACAAATTAGTGAAATCAGTATATAAGATTTTATTAAAATACTTCAATACAATCCTAGTTAGCCATAATGATCTCAACCTGATAGTACTAGAAGAGAGACAGAGAACTATCTTAATAAGAAACCTATCTCCAAGCCCTCTATTTCCTCTATCAGGAAATATATAATACAAGATATTCAATTTATTCAAACAAAAGAGGCTATTTAGTTCTGCCCCATTTGCAACTTAGAGAAATTTAACCAGGAAAATTGGATTCTATATGCTACAAAATCAGTCAAAAATCTCAAAATCCAAATTTGTCCAGCAGAATATCTATTCCATTTTAATAATATAGAAAACTCTATTGGTTTTCTATTTACCAATATGCAATTCCAACTTAAAAAAACAGCAATCAATACAATCAATACTCTCAACATAAAGTTTATTAATCAACTACTGAAATATAATAACACCACCAAATTTTCTTGGCCACAACTTGCTATACACATAGGAATAATTCATTTGGATTCAGAGCCCAACTGGTTCAAAATATTTGTAATACTAAAAATCTTTCTGGAACTTATAATCCAATTCCAAATCTTAAGTCAATGTTTTATTCTTGTATAATATTAATGCAATTGTCAAAACTCACAAAAAATATATTTCTACAGATAGAAGAACACTATTAGAGGTAAACATTTCACTACAAACCCTGACAATAATTTTACTAGATGTTTGGGCTGTCCAATTAGTATATTCTCCCATGGTTTTTGTTGGATACCATTTATAAGCACATTAGTCTCCACATTATGGGTTTCTTTTAATCCTTCCAACAGATTCAAATATTGTTTGCTCAATATAATTGATAAAGTCATCAACTCATCACCTAACAATAAACACATTCTTAAAAAAGTTAATAGTTCTACCAATCATTCTCTCCAATCATTATTACAAGATTTTGATTTACAATAATATTATTATATCCAATCACATAAAAATAGTTTATTTATAAATGAGATCAAAATAAAATCACTTAACTTTTGCTTACCACCAGATAATATTCTACTGGTAATCTTTGATATTGTCCAGAAAATTTCAGTTCACTCAAAAAAATTCTTCAATTAGTATCTAAGTACTTGAAAAGAATAGTTAAAATCAACCTTTTCTCATTATTTCAGAGAATAAATCAATATACTATATATAACAGAAATCCATGAAAATTGTATATACCAAACCTAAGTTCAAACCAATATCAACCAGAACTATTCAATGGAACAATTCTTCATTAAACTTTCCTGAAAATTCTTTAATCAATGATACTTGCCTAAGTAGTAGTATCAGATGGTGCAAGAAAATTTTCAGCATTATTAAAGACTACATGGTATGTAAAAGCTTTTTAATCATTTAAATATTCAAACTAACATATATTCCATATGGTATAAAAGTTATCAGTCAATCTAACAAAAACATCAAAAAGCTTCATAACAACAAGTACAATACTCTAGTAGTCATCAAAATCAAACTGCTCTCAAGAACTTTTCTAACTTATCTTATACTCCACCAACTATACTTTAATTAATACCCAGATACCCTCTACCTATAATGTAAGCTTTGTACTGAAAATATTTAACATGTTTTTAAATACTTGGAAGTATTACAAGCAACTGAACAAATCATTAAAACCATTAATTAGACTCTCCATTTAGATAATAATCACAAACCAATCTTATACATATTGCAAGTTGTCGAATTGTCATATGGAGTCACAGATTAAATCTTTTTCACCTTAATTTCTATCAACTAGATCAAGGCAGCAACAGAATCTTTAACTTTGTTATATGATCTAATTTGGAAACCACATTGCTTCATAGCCAAACACCTCATCCCTTACTGGAATCAAGTGAAACTATGTCAAACTATACAATTTAGTCAATTCCATTAATTCAAAAACCAAAAAAATCTGCAAACTAAAGACAACTCCAATAACTCACAAGACAACACTATTATTGATTTATTTTCTACTGTCGTCAACTCATTTATTCAATTTAAATAGAATTATTCCAAATGTATTTATAGTTTAACAACTTTATCTGCTAATTTCAACTCTATTTCCCCTGATACTGAGTAGGTATTTATAGCTGTTTGGTATCATTTGACAAGTTATATTGTTTTAAACTTTCTTTTCAATATTAGTCATATGGTTACTGTAGACAAGCTAGCATTTAACTTATTATATCAACACATGAGAGATATTGTTTCTTTCATGATATATATCATGTTATATACAAATCAAATAAAGAAATAATGTTTACCTACAAAAAAATAAAATAAAAAAATACATATTATTAAATCTAAAAGTTTAATTTTCTGAAATAGGAAATTTCATATCAAATATTGATTTAATACATTAATTCACTAATAATAGACATATAGTATTTTTATCTGCTGAGCAACTTTACTTAGAACCCAGAAAAAAATATTTAAATTACCACTTTTGCAATAATCAAGGATTTCAGACAAACAGTTATAGTATCCAATTAAAATATATTGTTATATCACATGATCAAGTAATAATTCCCCAAGTTATGAATACAAAGAATTGAGGAATATGTTACTAATTAGCCTTTCATTAATTTTTTTATATTTGTATTTTTTGTTATTCTTAATAATTTAGAACATCAATTATATTCTTTATTTCTTTTTATATAAATAGAATAATTATATATTTCATATACAGAAGAAAATAATAGAGAAATTGTAGAAAAGTTGTGAAAAAAATAGAAAGAGACTTGTAGAAAAGTTCAAAGGTGGAATTGATAGAATTAAGAATATAATAATGTATTGATAATAAAAGTTCTTTACAAATTACTACAATTATATTTGTCTTCATACAATTATAATTGTTATGTTTCTTAAAGTGTCTCTCTATGTCAGTTCTCTGTTCTATGCTGGTCTTTGAGGTTGGATTGGTATATAACAATATATCTATATTAAGCTTAACTTATAGAGACATATGCATTTAATTAATATAAAGAAAATATAAAAGAAAATAAAAAGAAAATAATTAAATAATATGCATACTTTATAATCTTATGCTTCGAATTTAATTACATTAAATTATAATAATTAATTAGTGATATTTTGGTGATATGAATATTATCAGAAGTTAAAATCACACTATATATGCATTTGACAATTGTTTGAAAATATGTTTTAGATTTGTAAATTATTAGAGATAGATTGAATAATTTCAGAACATTCAGATCATTAGATACAATATAAGTTCTGTGATACAATTATAGATCAAGATTGTTATATTGTAGTTGAAATTTAAAAGGTTATATTTCTTAATAACTAATATTTGAAGGAGTTAATCTTTTTCAAACTTATATAGTCTAAGCATAGCTTTTTTTTTCCTTTTTTTTTTAAGAATTTTCTTTTCATATTTAGACTTGACTAAGTTTCTTGAATTGATTGCATTGTTTTTGTTTTTAGAAGTAATTAAAAGTATAGAAGATAAGGGTCTTAATAATGAAAATTCTATTGTTAGATGATATTAGAATTCAAAATATTTAAAGAATTGGCAGGACTATCTAGTTGAGTCAGAACAGAAATGTTCTTCTCAAATTAATATTGATAAGTGTTAACTAAGTTTTTTATTTCTATATCTTCTGATATTGAAAAATTTAAATCTATTGTGAATATGATTTTGTTATGTTTTTCAATAGTAAGAAATTCAAGTGCAAAGATATAATAGTATATATATATCCTTTTAAGGAAATAAATTTTTTAAGTGTATTATGATTTTATTGATTCATGATTATTGTTGTTTTTTTTTTAGATAAATCTTTTTCAATAGATTTGAAGTCTGATTGGTCAATTGCCATTGTGATTGTATTTAGATAGGAATTTATTTTATAATTTTAAATAACAAAATTAATGATCTTGCTAAGAATATATTTGTTATCAAGATAAATAAATACTAAAGACTTGTGTTGTTTATCTGATATGTTGCTTTGACAAGAAAAGTTTTTTTTCCTGTGATTATTTTAACTATATAGATTATATTTTAAGAAACATGTTTGGAATAATTCCAATTTATACTTAAAACCAATTTTAGAATAGAGTTTTTGAGAGCACCATTATTTACAAAGATACTTTGAAAAAAATTCTAAAAATTGATAAATTTATTAATGTTTGATCAATTTTCTTTTGAAAACTGATACTCATATAGCGATTCTTTTCTTGTCTTAGCTGGGATAAAATTCTATTTAAAAAATGAGGGTTTTATAATTAGGTCTGGTTATATTGATAGTGAATATAAGTTATTTTGTTAAGTAATTTGATAAGTAGGGAATAGTAAAGAAGCTTGATGAATTGATTGTTGTAATTTTACCTTTGAAATTTTATAAACAATATATACTTATTACTTGCTTCTTTCTATTAACACAATATCAAAAAGAATCAAAATCGGATTTGTTGATAGTGGATTTGAGGACATGATTGCCTTTGAGATTGGTGGTATAATAGAAGTTGCTATTATTGAGATTGTTTGTTTACATTATATAACATGTTTTATGAAGTTGTTATAAAGACACGTTAAAATAGTTTGGGCACATGTTTTTAGTGATATAGATATGTGTGTTAGTGCTGTTAATGTTTAAATTGTTATTATAACACTTGATTTGACAGTCTGATACAATTTACATGTAATTGAATAGGTTTAACATATAATTTAATATGTAATTTAATAGATTATACACATGATTTGTTATTGGTGCCACATGTATCTGAAATTTTAATCATGAATTCAGTAAAATATATAAAAAAAATACTATATACTTGAGTTGAATTGATTGATATTCATAATATTTTCCCATTGACTTTATATTTAGAAGTGCAGCAAGAGTTTTGTATGACGAGAAACTTCACAATTTTTGTTCTGTAAGCTCTTCAATAAAATCTGTAAGAATAGTCGCTGGTCCTAATGTGAAGCCAATACTTCTAAGCTTTTCTTCCATTAATTTAAGAAAGGCAAGGCCAGAAATTTCTTCCATTCACAAGACCTTGAAATGTGACTCCTTAAGCTTCTCTGCAAATAGTCGACAAGTTCTTTTATATCAAGGTTTTTAACCATAGCCATCATCGTGCGAGTTGATCTTTCTTCCGTTATTGTCGAGGTGAGAAAGGTAAAGAAGTATGTGAAGACATTTTTTATAACAGTATATGGAGTAAAAAACTGGTTTATGCGATGTGTTCATGTGCGTTTATGTATTTGGACTAGTAAAAATATATAATTCGAGAAAAGGAAATGAAATTTATTAGTGACTTTTACAGTATATTGATTATACAGGTTAAGCGAAACCCATGGTAGTACTGTAGTTTCTGATAATAATATTGATTGAAACTGATAGGCTATTTAACCTTATTACCTTTTTGAGTTTTGTTTTTGTGTATTCTTATATAGAAGTATGCGTAATAACTAAACGTTCCATCCAATGTAAAGCGAAAAAAATAGGGATTATCTATGTTACACGATTACTCGAACTTCTCTGATTCGCGGAACAAAGTCGCTCGACCCTGCGTGCCAAAATTAACGTAAATCACATCACGAACCAATGAATAGAAGTAGAATTGACATGCGTATCTCATACGTAAATTTATTTATTTCTGCCTTATATTGATTGAGAAACATTTTGGTGAACCTGGCTTCGCTTATTCAATGGCAATACAATAACTTTTGCTTTTACATAATAATACGCTCTTTAAACTAGAATCTCTATTTGAAAAAATCATGTTCTACATTATCATGACCTACTTCACTGCACCCTGGCAGATTACTTGGATTATGCTTATTACACCTTTTGCACTTCTCCGTGCAACCTTCCGTGTCCGATGATTTCCTACATGCAACACAAGTATTATTGCAAGGTCCTACGTCATCAGTGTGTTTGCACCCCTTGTACATACGTACGCATCCTCTATCTGTAATCTCCTTACTACAAAAACCACAACGCTGTTGGCATCCAACTGAATTGGCATCAATATTTCTACAGCAGCTCCAGTATCCGTTTACAAATTCGAGTTTAGTAGGATTTGCCATTCCTAAAGTACCGATACGAACCACCCAAGGTATAACATTATGATCCATCACGTGTTTCGTGGTAGCTGCAACATAATGACTACGATGATAGTATTGAGTGCAACCACTATGTATAAGTTCAACATCTCCAACATGAGTCGACTTTATATTAGGATGAATAAGTTCTACCTCTGAATGACATTTATTACCCGCAATTCTCGGGTCAGTTTTTTCGGAACACTTCGAACACTTGACGCTCTTAAGGTTGAGACATATGGGATGCTCAATATGGTTCTCCATTAACGATTCGTATCTTTTGCGTATTCGTTCGTGTTCATTCTCTCTATAGAAACCAAGTTTGTTTAACTCGTCGCTTGATTTCTCTATCATATCTTTTTTCCTTTTAGCCCTAAATTTCTCAAATAATAAAATAAAAAAACACCGAGTCTTAGAAAGACGATCGTCTTCGGTATTATGTAATTTTTGGGCTATTTCTCTAGCCGCTTGAATAGGACCGTCTGCGTTAGTCAGGCTGCCTGCGTTACTAGGGCCGCCTACCGTATCTTCTGTATCAGGTTCTTCGTCTTTAATGACAATGATGGTATTATCCCATACATTGCAGTTATTATTATTATAACCCATTGCCAAAGATTCTATAAATTCTGCTTGACGTTTATACATGTTATCCGCTTTAATTCCAGGTTTTACAAACCACAAAATTGTCGTCAAGTTCGTAACTCCTGCTTTTAGCATATTGTTAAAAATCCTACGTTTGGTTTCTTCATCGGTCTTGCTTTTGTCAGTATCAGCGTTAGTGTCAGCAAAGCCAGGCGTGTCAATGTAGAGTGTTGACTTATTTTCTCCGTTTTTATTAGCGACCTTAATGGTATAAACATTAACAGACGCCGTTTTAGAGCCCGTCCCGTTTCCAATTTCCGCTTCTTCCGCACCCAAAACTTTTGCTGTAAAGCTCTTTCCCAGCCCTGTATCTCCAACGGCAAGAATGCACCGTTGCGATAACTAATATGCATTAAATACAGTATGAGTTTATTATTGTTATGAGACTTTAAATAATCGATACTTACGTTTGTGTGGGAGTTTTTTCGTTCAGCAGCCTTATCTACATCCATAATAACAGCTAAAAGTGAGAGTACACATTAAGTTCAAGTTTTAAGAGGTTTCGCCATGTTGTGTTGCTGGATACGCATACAGTGGACTCACCGATGCATCGTACGATGTTTTGCATCTATAGGCATTGTTTTGGTGTGCTGTTGCATGGAACAGGAATCATGTGGATAATTTTACTGCGTCTATTGTACGCGTGATTATGGTCAGTGATTTTCTTGGCGAAGATCAAAATGCCCATACATAATAAGAAAAGCAATATGTTAGCTTCTTGAAACATGTCATAACGACGTTAGTCGATTTTCCATCTCTATAGATGTTCAAAAAAAAGCGAACTGAGCGGATAATCTCATTTGATCAAGGATATTAATAATATAAATGTTAGTAAGTTTTGATTAGATTTTATTAGCTTCATTTTATTTTTTCGTTTATATTTGCGCAAGACAGATAAAAAGATTCACTAATCGGGACCTTATATAATTTGTAGGATCGATCTTGGAATGTATCTTTGGAGAAATATACAATAGAAAAATTTGATGCTAATTCACATATAAAGATCAACAAGGGATACAGTTCTTGTTAATTGATGATCGTAGGCATCAAAAACAATACTTTTATATATTATAATTATGCCGGTGATCATCGGATTCCGGGTACCGTGTATTTAGTTATAAAACGTCGGTTCTATTTACAAAAAGATAGAAGCACTTTTTCAATATGGCATATTTCTATTAAATAACAAGTGCTAAATTTTTATATGGGTAATTATTTTTGAGGATGAACCAAAAATTTTTGGGGCCTAAAATAATAATCCTAAAATTATAATTTGAATTTTTTTTTTTGTAGGTAAATATAATTTCTTTATTTTGTTTGTATATGACAAGATATACATTATAAAAGAAACAACATCTCTCATATGTTGATACAATGAATTAAATGCTAGCTTGCCTACAGTAACACTAGTTGAAATCTGATTATTTGGCAGTATGTTACTCGTCAATTATTCGTCAATTATTCGTCAATTATTTGGTATATGATTAATATTTATCAAACATTTGTTAACAATTCGACAATCATTGCTGAATTGAATATGTTGAATTATTGCCAAATGTTTGATGAATGTTTGACAAATTATTTATCATGTGCCAAATGATTGACGAGTGGTATACTGCTGAATAATCAGATTTCAACTAGTGTAACCATATAACTAATATTAAAAAAAAATTTTAAAACAATATATCTTGTCATATGGTATTAAGCAGGTATGAATACCTACTCAGTATCAAAAAAAATAGTATTTGAAAAAGATAATATTAGATTTTGAATACATTTGAAGAGGTTATAATTATATTGAATAAAAGAATTAGTAATTATTATTAATAAATTGATGATAATTTTGTTTTGAATAAAATTAAAGTATAAACTTCCTGTAAAAGCAGTATAGTTTCTTTTTGATTTGATTGAATTGACAATATTCAGTAGTTCACTTGGGTTCTATTTAATACCAGTAAGTGATAAAATATTGGTGGTATTATATCATAATTTCCAAATTAAGTTATACAATTGAGCTAAGGATTTTGTTGACACCTTGACCCAATAGATAGTATTTACTGTGAAAAAAATTCTATCAGTTATATCATATAACAGTTCTACTACTTGTCATATACAAAAAATCAATCTAAAATTGTCATCTAAATAGAGAATTTAATTAATATTGTTTGTAATCTGGTTGGTCTCTTTTGAGACTTTAGGGTATTTGAAAACATGTTAAATGTCTTCAGTACAGAATTTACATCTTGGACAATATCCATCTGAATATTGATCAAAATAATATTAATGAAATATTTGATGAGATAGAAATATTTTCAAGAGAAGTTTAATTCTAAATTCTATTAGGTTACTATAGCTGTTATTGTGTATTTTTTTAATATTTTTATGAAATTTATTGATAACTTTTAAGCCATGTAAAGTGTGATACCACTTGAAAGTAGAAGTGTGATTCATTTAAACTATTCAAATTCAAATAAACAACTGTTTAATCCTTATCTGTGCAGCTTGATTCATAATTATACAATAACTGTCAGTTGATTAACAATTCATATAATTTAAACATATACAATATGTAAATAGATTTTGCAATTGAAAAATACTCTTTCTATTAATCCTTTTGTCAACCTAAAAAACAGACATTCTCAAAGGACTTTTTGTCTTTATGATAATAAAGTCTATACACTTCCTTAAAAACACTGGTTTCTTAACCAGCAGAGCAAGCAGAAGCTATCATTTGTTTTATTTTTTCTTTTCAAAATACTTTTCTTGTTTATTTTGACAACAAATACAAGAAACCTATCTAAAGAATCTATGGCAAAAATATCTTTCTAGGAAGAAAACTGATAAGAAAAAATACTCTCCAAAGACCCCCAAAATATTCAAAAATTCAGAGAAACAAGAACAAAGAAGCCTCCAGTCTTTCCATGTTTTTTTGGCTTTCCTCTTCTTTTTTCTCAAGCATGTTTTCTTTTTTTTTGATTTTTGGGGGAAATTTTGCTACTTCAGTTTGACTCTGAATTTTTAGTTACACCAGATTTTCTGAAAGATAATTGGTCAAGGCCACAGATTGATTGATCATATCAGCCTTAGAAAAAGTAAACAAGACATATACTCCTCACATGTTTTCAATCATCAATACCAAACCAATGATGTAATTGATTTCTAAAACAGTTGGACAGTTTTTGGTTAAAGAAGTAGTATGGAAGTATTGGATAAAGTAGAAGTTATGAGTAGAAGAGAAGCAATCCCTTTTTGTTTTTATTTTTTTATTTTTTTTTTCTTTCCTATTTTTTCTTGAGGCCAGAAAGTAGCAACAAGATCTAAATCCTATCCCAATCTGGTAACAATTTAAAGTATTAATATTTATCCTGAAAATGGTTGGAAAAAGAAACCTTGAAACTATTTACTAGTTAAGTAAAGCAATAATTTTAAAAGACATGGCTTGGGAGAAAAATCAACAATAAAAAACCAATATTATTTTTGGTTAGAAGTCTTCAAGCATAAAGTTTCAAGAAATACTCTCCTGAAAGTGTCCTTAAACATTCTTGAATATCGACTACTCCAATAAAAATTAAACAGTTTGATTGGCCACAGGTAATGAGAAGTAGAAAACCATGAAGGGTTTGGGTTTTAAGTTTACTAAGATAACTTTTTCAATAATAATTAGAATAGATGATAGCTTTTTTCTTTTCTTTTTGTCAAAAAATTTTTCTTTTTATTTCTTTTTCCCCTTATGTAATTTCTACAAAAGGGATAACATAATTTGAATTTATGGTTATAATTATATATGTTTCCTTATTACCATAAAAGGAAATTTGATTGACAATATGATTTAAAATTAAATACGATTTCCAATTATTTACTAATTGTTATTTAATAATATGAACATAATATGGTTTTTGAAAAATGTCTGAATTAAATACGAACATATGTATAGTCAAAACTGTAGAGGTGATCTACAGATTTTGATCCTATCAGAAGTTTAGAATCTTAATCCCATACTTTAGAGGAACAATAAATTACCCCATAAATCGTATCTAGAGATTTCAGTTATTAATGGATAAGTTGGGTCAAAAAAATTTGTATTTTGCATGTATTTTCGTACATATAATGGTTCTTTGTAATTTAATAAATAAACAACATCAACCAAAAAAACTCTCTCCTGATCGCGTCCGTTTTGTTAAAAATTTTCCTTTTATGGTAATTTTAAGCAAGAAAAAAAGTTTTACACTCTTTATCACAAGTGAGCCCCAGCTCAGGAACTCAAGAACCTTCAAGACAACTGGTGCAGTGGGATGG
>CAJVPV010002258.1:0-13472 GCA_910591835.1 Acaulospora morrowiae
CCTTTGGTTTTTCTTGAGTTGCCAAAAAAGAAAATTTTTAAAATTTTTTGTGATTTGCAGAAAGAGTTTTTTTTTTTAGTTATAAATACAATTTTATTAAATAGTCTTTTGATAATTTATAATATATTAATTATTGTTTAAAAATTTATTATCAATTTTATTATCAATTAAATATTAAATAATATTAAGTTTAATTTAATATATTTATAATTAATTTATAATATCAAATTTTAATAAATTATTTTTTTTATACTAATATTAATATTAATAAAATCTATAAAATCTATATATGTAATAGCAAATAATAATTAATATAAAAATTAAAAATATTTTAAATTCTTTAAAATCTAAAAATAAATATTTGTTAATAAATAAAAAAACTTTTTCCCGCAAATTTTAAAATTTCTAAAAAAATTTTTTTTGATAATATTTAAAAACATTCAAAACACTCAGAGAAAATATCCAAAAAAAAACTTCATAATATCTTTTTGAAAATAAAAGAGAATAGACATAACAAGTATACTATGAATTCAAAAATGTACTAACTCTTCTTTATTACTTAAATTCAAAGACAGATATTTGTAATTTCATACTGGGAAAGAAAAGAAAACAAAAAATACAATTCACAATAAAATTAAAGAAAAAAGTCAGCACTACATTTCATAAGCTGCCAGCCAGTTCTGCATTAGGTTTGATACCTCTCTAGATACCAGCAAAACTCAGTATTGGCCAGATTATATCCAATAAACCAGGCAACCTCACACATCAACACAAAATCAAATGGGTACCAAGACTTTCTCATTACTGTAATTGAAAAGAAAAGTACAGATCACATATTTTTTGAAGATAAAAAATAAGCATTATGTGATCAAATTTTTGCTGAAGACAAAAAACCAGAAACAGTTTACCTCTCTTAAAGATTAACAGTAATGTGAATATGTACTTTTCAAACCAAACAACTAAGGATCCTAACAATTCTCTTCAATTCTATATTCGATTCTCAAGTTTATATTAAATTTAATAGATAGAATATACTTTACTATCATTTTTAATAGTATTTTGAACCTTATGCGATTTCCTGCAATTCTGTTCAATTCCAATTTTCAGAATTATAAAACAACAATAACAACTATCAAACAAACAAATACAATCTAAAAACACAAATGTGTATATATAACAACCTCAAAGTTTATCAAAGTTAACTTACCCCAAAGCAAGATCTGCAATAATACAAACATGTTAACATTACAAATCAAATAACAAAGTGCAATTAGGACTCATCAAAACAAGCAAATCCCAAACCCCTTGGCAAAACATGTGATAGTCTCAACTTTATATATCAAAAAAATACAATTACACCATATAACAAACTATTTAAAGCAAATCAACATATATTAAAACAAACAGCAAAGCAAACTAATTTATATGTATCAACCTAGTAAAAGTTTAAGACAATGGCTAATTCCAACTTAATCCAAATAGAAAATCTAATAATAGAACATTTCAAAACAATCAAAGACAACCACAATAAAGGAGAACAGGGGTGGTTCTATACTTTAATTAAGGATAACGCAACAAATACAGTATCAGAATTGACAGATTTAGAAACAATTATAAACATTACAGTTATAGATATAGTAACTGCAAAGCTCCTCAATATCAATTCACATACAGCTATAAAATAGATGTTAGCTAAAGAATATATCAAACAAATCTAGGTATTCAGTCAATTAGACATAAACATATTGAACAGATATGTGTTAAAAGATTCACAACAAGTAGCCCAGATTGTAAATATCCTACATTCAGTCCAAGATCCACAATATTCATCAAACAAAGATCCAGAAACTATATTATCTTCTGGATAACCTGTGACAGAAAATAGTAATTATTACTATTAACAAGAAATAATTGAAAGAGAAGTTAACATAAATGAACAAACAATAGAAAACACAGGTGAAAATAAGAAAGACATTCAAATATCTTCTTCCCAAAAACATGGAAAATTAGTTAACACTCCAAACATTGTAATACAAATGGACACTATACAAATAAAAGAAGACCTTAATAACGAATCCCAAGCAATAGAAGATATAGTCTCAAATCTTGTAGCAATAAAAATAACAACAGAATCTGAAGATAAAAATGAAGAGAAGACACTAATACAACCACCAACAAAAGAATATATTTTGACTATACAAAATTATTATACAAGAAATAGGCAATACATACCGACCAATCCCTTTTTTGTCAACAAATCAGGTGAATTTAAAATAAGAGCACTTGCAGCAAACATACTTGAAGACTCCAAGAAAGAACAAATCAAATATATTGTCAATCTTTTCTGCTTATCAAAAGATAAGTATAAACTCATACAAACACTATTTATCAATAGTAACAGATGATATACTGTTCATCTCCAATATAGAGAAGATATGGAAAAATGTTTAAGCAAGTTAGGAAAAGGAAAAGAAGGCTTTGAGTTTATTATCCTAAAACAGATCAAAAACACTTCACCTCTCAAAACAAATGCCAAAGAATCCATCAAAGAAAACAACACCAAACATAACAAATTCAAGCTCTCAGAACATAACAGTCCATATCAACTCAGAATAAAATATAGTACAATTCAAGGCAAAAACAGAGAGAAACAATTACAAAACCTAGCCAACTTCCTAAGAGTTTCTTTGTCATACAAAAGAATACAAGTCAAGGTCATAGGAAAAACAAATGGACAATGTTATACTTTCAAAAACATGGAAACATGCTGGAATGCAAACAAAAACTAATGGTCTTTCAACTCCAAATGACTATTTTGATTCCCATAAAAAAGGAACAAGTAATATACTTTTACTAGAAGATAAAAACATCACAAACGAAAAGGCAACAGAAAAAAAAGTCATAATAATAAATATACCTTCTGAATTTTTAACCAAAAGACTTAGAGAAGCCATATCCGAATATGGTTTAATCTCAAATATACAAATGGAAAATAGCAATAACAATTTTAAATTAGTAACAGTCATATTCTCAACACTCCTGATAAATCTAGAAGAAACATGAGTCATACCAATAGGAACGATAATAGTCAGAATCACATCATATCAAAATCACACCAAGACATTAGTCCAATATAACACTATTACCATCAGATTATATGGATTAAACAATAATATCTCAGCAATCAAAATAATAAGTGCAACTAAACACCTCAATATAAAAACCGTCCACATACTCACAAACAGCAAGTTAGGAAAGAAGAGAAGCTTTGCTATCCTTGGCCTTTTCAATATAGAAGACTTTAATAAAGCCTTAAAGTCCCATATGGAACTATTCAGAAACAAGATTTGATAGAGTAACAAAAACAATACAAAAACTATTACAAAGGCAAGCATCACATCTCAGAAAAACAAACACATGAGGCATGGAAACTTTAAGTACTCTGATACAGAAAGAAAGATATAATGAGTACTATACATATTTTCTTATTACTATAAAAGGAAATTTGATTAACAATACGATTTCAAATTAAATATGATTTCTAATTACTTGCTAATTGTTACTTAGTAATACAAACATAATACAGTTTTTAAAAAATATCTGAATTAAATACAAACACATGTATAATGAGTATCATTTTAGAAGAAGAAATCTCAAACTCCAAAACAGACTGGCCCATTAAAATCAAAACTCCTAACAATACTTATTTGAATAGAAGACATCGGGTTGCAAATCAAGAAAATAAAAATAATACCTGGCAACAAATTCAAAGTATATTGGAGAAAATTAATACCCAGTTATACAGACTAGAGAAAGGATATAACAATCAAAAAAAGTCATATAACCACTCCTGAAAATAGTTACACCAATCAAAACTACAATCAATGTTGAAAATTCAAATACTGTTACTATACAATCTATATTAATAACATATCCATCCTCTTTAGTAATAAACATTAATATTGACAGTATCTCATAAATAGAAAAATTCCTATCCAATCAAAAAACACTATTTCTAAAAAACCAGAGAAGAGAAATTACATCAACTTTTACAATCAACAATGATGATATTTAAATATCACAAATAACAATAGCAACACATAACATTAAAGAAATTACTTGTGACTTAGATCAAACCAACCTAATAATGGAAATATAAGAAAGAAAAATCGATATCTTAGACCTATGTGAAACAAAACTTTTTAAAGAAAATCAACACTTCGTCTTTTTAAATCAAGAAGACTATAAAAGTATTTTGAGTGCTAAGCCAAACAATCCCAGAAATGCAGAAGTCCTATTACTGATTCATAAAAGTATTGAAAGATATATAGCATCGATAAACAAAATTGAAGGTTACCTTATAGCAATTAACCTTCTAAACAAAGGCTATAAAATATGGATTGCTCAAGTATATTTGCCCAGTGACAAAAAGAAAAGTCATGAACTACAGAAAAAAATCTCAGACCTATTTACAAAAAAACTATAAAATCATAATATTGTGTGACTTCAATGCAATACTTAACTCAAGAATAGACTATAAAATAACAAATAATACATAAGAATTTTTCAAGTCTGAAGATTTCAAAATCGAACTATTCAATGTTATGAATAGTTGAAACTATACATATTTCCTTATTACTATAAAAGGAAATTTGATCGATGATACAATTCCAAATTAAATATGATTTCCAATTATTTACTAATTGTTACTTAGTAATATAAACATAATACGATTTTTGAAAAATGTTTAAATTAAATACAAACATATCAGTTAAGGGACATTTCCCTCCCGTTGTTGTTACACACAATATAAATTGTATTATAAAAATAACATTTTGAGTCTTGATTAAGGGAAATGTCCCGTGACTAATATGTATAGTTGAAATCTCTCTGATCTTCACCAACTATGGAAACCAATAGAGACAATCCATACATGGAAAAACAATAAAAGCTCCAGTAGAATTGACTATATCTGGAGATTCTATGACATAGCAACAATATACTTCAATTTAACAATGAGGACTTCTGCTCAATTTCTAACAATGATTATATCATATTATCTGTTCAAATCATATAAGACACTATGTTTAAAAACTATTAGATAAGTAAGAAAAAGTCCATGCCTAACAGGAAAAAAGTAATCAACATCTCCAAAACAACAAAATCACAATAGAAAAAATATAGATACAAGGTTGATCTAAAATTACAACAAAACAATATTCCAATTCTAATTTAGACAATACATTCCAACTATACTAATAACAACAAATGCAAGCAACTAATTCAAGACTTATGGAAGGCATTTGAAAAGATCTTAATAACCTTAGCTTTCAACTACTTATATTATAAAAAAAGAATAACATGAGAAAAGATCAAAATGAATTTTTACAAGAAAAGTCAAAGAGAACAACTTGTGCTTCACAGTTATCATATAATCACCAAGATTCTTAACAACTAGTCTAGCTTACTAGACCCTCTGGAAGGACTAGCCCAAAAACAAAAACTATAAAATGAATACTAAAAAATCAATCAAGATATAGTATCTATAGCTTCAGTATTCAAATCAACTTAAGCACTCTTGAGCATTCTTAAAGAAGAAGAAAAGGAAGACACCTTGGTATAACAGCTTAAAGAGATAGTCAGTTTCCTTAGAAAAATATGTCTCAATAAAAAAAAAGAAACATAATCAATACAGAAATCAAATGAGTAATCCAAAAGAGATGCAAGAATTTTAGAGAAAATCAAAAAAAGATAATATAGGGCCTAACAAATAACTTTCGAAACAAAATTACTATAAACAAAATCCATACTCAAGATGAACTAGAAAAGGAGTACATATCAGTAAACAAAGAGAAAATCCTGCACCAAACTAAAGAGTACTATAAAAAAGCTTTCAAGAAAAGAAATAACAACTTTGACCTATTAGACGAGAAATGAAAGAAACAATATGTTCCTAAAGTCAAAATAAAAGAAGAATAATACAATAGGATAATGAACACTATTTTAAAAAGTGAGCTTGAAGAAATTCTAAAAGATCTTCCAAATAACAAAGCAGCAGGACCCAACAAGATCAAATACAAGATGCTCAAAAACCTGAAAACAACAGGGAAAAAAATACTATGTCAACTAATGAACATATATCTAACCTATAATATAATCCTAACAACATGGAAAAAAAGTCTACTTTATCCAATCTCAAAAAAAAAAGAATGGCAAGGCACTCTAAGTAACACTAGATCAATAGTTTTCCTGAATATCTTACGAAAGTGTTTTATCAAAATTATTACTAATCAACTGTCTACCATATGCAAATGGCAAAATATTCTAAAAGGCTCCAACTTTGCAGAACTAACAAAGAAAAGTATTTCAGAACCTATCTACTTGATAAACAATATTTGCGAAGAGGCCAAAGAAAAGAAAAAAGAACTGTAGATCATATACCAAGATATTGCCAAAGCATATGATATGATTGGTTTGGAAATGTTACAAAAAACACTTCAAAGAATCAAAATCCCAGAGAATCTCACAACACTCATATTAGATCTTTTCATCAGCAAATCTCTACAAGTAATTACTGACATAGAAATAATAAAGAAGGTAATGACAGGGAATGGAATAGACCAAGGGAGAAATGATCTCTTTTCTCTTATGACACATCTTTTATAACCTCTTGCTATGCGAAATCCAGGATGATACAAAACTGGAATACTCTATGAATTGTGAATGAAGAACCAATCACAATAAAAATAAAATCATACAATTGAATATTCAACAAGCCACAATAGCATATATGGACAACACAACATGAATTGTCAGATCAGAAGAAAACAGAAAATATTCTTGAAAGAGTCAAGTGGTTTTACACAGCTAATGACTTCCAAATCAATGACAACAAGTTTGTATTAATAACAATAAATAGTTATAGCAAAGAACTAAACTCAGTAAAAATCAAAGAGAACTAGTAAGAAGTAGTTGAAAATGATTGCAACAGTTTTTTTATTAGATTCCTAGGAATATGGATAAGAAGTAAAAAACAGACTAGGAATATAACTCTTCAAATTAAGCAAAAAATCACAACTATTGTATCAAGCCTTCAGAAGAAAAAAATAATAGACAAGCATATAGAATATATTCTAAACAGAGTTCTTATCCCTCATATATAATATTGGATACAACATTGCTTCCTAGATTAAAACACATGTAACAATCTAACAGCCCAATTAAGAAAGACTTTGAAGAAAATAGTAGGACTGGTTTCAACAATTTCAAATTCAACTATTCATTATAAAAAGATACAGTATATAATATCAAAAGTATCAAGAAAATTCAAGCAGAAAACCAGATCTTTAATTTCATGAACAGATTAAGTGATATGGGTTCAGCCAGTATATTCATACAAATCCATTTTAAATAAACCCAAATCCAAAACTGGGAATCAAACAACATTCTAACCAATAATATTCCTTGATCCTTCAGATATTCAAAGAACTTCTCAGCCCAAGTATTAAGGTCAGCAAACAACTTGGGAATTACAATATTCAACTTCCGATAATCAAATTATTTTAAATAAAAAGGAGGTTCACTATCCATCAAATATAAGCTCAACAATATAGAAGCATATTAGAAAGCAATTTCATTTCTAAAAAAATACAATATAATGTTTGTAGACCAACTAATTGATAAAAACATAAAAATGATATTATCCTGAAAAATCATTTAAATTCTGTCTAAAACCAGTAAATGACCAATACTATTATGGTACAACAAAATCCAATTAACTTTTGCAAATAAATACAATGTTTTAAACAATAGATGGCAAAATTGAAACTGGGAAAAACAAGATAGAAGATTTTTCACAAGTAATCAAAACAAAGATCAATGCTGATGAAACTGAAAAATTACAAGTTTGAAAGAAACAAATAGACAAATCATTTGGTATAGAAGCAAAGAAAACTCGGGCCACCAAATTCCACATGTAGAGATTTATAAATTGAAGATAGTATTCAAACCAGACTCATATAAACTCCAAAAAATTTTAGATGATATCCAAAAAAATTCCAATGAAGAAACAAGAAATCCTTTGGATAGAATAAATTCTTATGAAGGTAACAAAAAATCAAAAATCGGATCTCTAGCATGTGATATTCTCAATCGATATCCATTACTAAGAAAAGTAAATAAACCAGAAATCTTAATTAGTATACATGTGTTGAAAAATCAAGCCAGAAAAGAATTCAAACACCTCAACAAATAAGAGATTACCAACAACTGCCTTATGACAATAGAAATAGAAGATTTAGGAGTATCAATAATCAAAGAACACATCCAATCCCTGAAATATATACAAATCCTAATAGAAGAATACAAAATGAATAAAGAAAGTGACTTCTGCCAGTTTTATTGTTTCTATATAGATAGATCTTATGGAAGAGCAAGAAACCAAACATTAAGAATAAATGCCATCTGGCTACAAGAAAAAAGACTAAATCCAGGACAATTCTTTCAAGCAGGAGTGACAACTGGTTATTAGCACTTCAAACAGAACTAGTAGTGATTATTCTAACACTCCTGGTTATACTCCAAAGAAGCCAAATAGAAATCTGAATGGATAGCATAATCTGTATCAATACTCTACAGAAGCTTCTAAATTCACATATCAGAGATATAGAAAAAAGAAATAGAAAGCGCAAGAACTGAAACTGTGAACAAGATATATGGACCTAATATACAAAAAACAAATTACAATCAAAATGACCAAAATAAAAGCACATGACAAAGATAAAGTCAATAACAAAATAGATCTCCTTATCAAAGAAGCAAAAGAAGAACCCGAGATCATTTGGAACATCTGGTACCAGCAAGAAGTTTTAATCACATTATGCTAAAATGGAATCCCTATTGATATTGGAATAAGAAATTTCATTAAAGAAATATATAAAAGAAAAATCTTAACAAAATGTGCAAACCAGAACCAAATATGAAAAAGATGGACTAAAGAAATAAATAACCAAGAAAATTTTAATTGGAGAAGTTTCTGAAAAGCAAACAGAATAGAAGATTCCTTAACAACATTGCTCTAACAAGTTAAAGAAAAAACCTTCTGCATAAAACTAATACATAATGAACTATTATTTCTAGACAACATGATCAAAAGATTTCCTACAAAATATGGAAACCTAATCATGTGTTTATACTGTTAACAAGAAGAGGAATCCCTAGAGTACCTTCTTTCCTGCAGCAGCATTTCAGAAATCCATAAAGAAATATAGAACCAAAGTTAAAACTGAATATTCAACAAATAATTAGAAAGTATCCAAGTAAAAAAAATACAAGACAAGCAAGCTATTATATAAGACCTTTTGCAAAAATAGTACAGGAACAAATTCTTTATAGGAATAAATATTATAAGTATATGCTTAAGACTCTTTTCAAAGAAAGACATTGTAAAATGGATCTAAACAATGACTAATGCCAGGATGAAAACTGGCAAAGCAGCAACTATTGAAAAAACTTTCAAGAAATATCTGTAAGCAAGTTTGGAAAAAGATATGGAATAACAGATGTGTTATGTTACAGGATTCTGAAAGAAAGCCCAAAATATATAAGCATAAAAAGAAGAATACTGGTGAAAGAAAAAGAGAAAAAAGAAAGTCAAGAGATCAAGAACAGGAAGAAACAAGCCCCAAGACATTATAAAATAAGAAAGAGAATCTCAGTTCTTAGACAAGAAGGGAAGAAATGGCTAGAAATATAAAAAGTAGTCTAGATTTTGCTTAGATGAACTATAGTGATGAACTGTAGGCAATGATTTTTAAGATTGAACTCTATAAGCAAGTAAATTATAAAAGGAGCAACCTTTTTCATATCCAAAGTCACACCTAGAAACATTAGTTAAAGATGAGTGTTCAAAACAGTAGAATAGTTTATGCAATACAATGTATTATACATTATTTATTTTCTATAAAGATTTAATAAACAGTATGTACTTGTTTAACTATGGAAAAAAACATATTTGTTAATAAATAATAAATAATAATAATAAATTAATCATTTAAATTAAGAGTTTTTATTTTTTTATTTATTTATTTATTTTTTTAAAATAAAAACAAGCAATAGATACCAATATTTTATTGTATATACTGTATATAATATATGTAATTAATACTGATTACAGTAACTAAATTGGAAGAAGTCTAATTTTACAATTTTATGTTATTATATCCAATATTATAACACTATAACATACTATTTAAAAGAATTTTTTGTTTTAAAAAATTATGTTATTATATTCAATTTTTATTATAATATTACTTTAAACAATATTACTATAATCAGCTTTAACTGTATTTATAAAAAAAATATAAATATCAAGAGTTTTTAAATATTTTTTTTTTTTATATTCAGCTAGCTGGACCATGCCTATGCATCCATTTATTTAATTCATGTATGCTTACATCATATGTTACAGAACAAAGCTACCTATGAGTTATTCTAGAAATCACTAGACTATATCAGATTTTACTCCATGTTGGCTTGTTGCTATTGACTATACATCCGAAGATCTACATGTGTCAAGGCTAACGTGCTAAAGCTCTATCAGTATCATTATTATATATGAAAGATTCTATTTCTAACTAGGAATATGTTAAGAGAAAGTATGAAAAGAGGAACTGGAAGTAGTACCTATTAGGCAAATAAAACCCCTGCAGAGAAAATCCTTTTAAACCCGACCACCTGCAGATGAATGTATCATTTAATTTCTATCTTCCTAGAGCTATCCAAAAATGTTCAAGGAACTTATCTTACAGACTTACTGCCCATAGATTATTTCAGCTATCAGTACTTACTGCTGTTTTGGCTGCCTTCCTGGGATAAGTAACTATCAGAACAATCGATTACTGAATTGGAATAAAGACTTTCTGAAAACTTGTAGGAAGAGACACCAGATACCACAGGGAAATGATTATCAAGTCACATTACTGAAAGCAGACATCTCATACATCTTGCAACTTCTGGCGATCATTGTAACACCAACCAGACGATCTTCGTGCCATGACACCTTTTTTGGAAATTACAATCCCAATGCCCACTGGATCAGTGTATGAAACAGCTTCTCATAAAAAACAGCACTTTTACAGGTTATAGTGCCAAGTACCATATTTATTCTATTTAATCATCTTCACATGAGGTTGAACTGGTATCTTGTGATTTGACCTGTAGAGTATTAACCACTATACTATTGATCCACAGGTTATCAAGAGTTTTTAAATAAGATATATTAACTTAAATTTAGATAAATATTTACAAAGTTATATTCCTGTTTTGTGCAAATAATTATTATAAAAAATGACAAAAAAATTTTTTTGAATTTTTTATTTATTTCAGATTATTAAGACAACTTTTATTAAAACAAACCTATATTTTTCTAAAATCTTCAGTTTTGTACTATATAATGATAGTAAAATAGAAAAAATATATTGGTTTTTTATTAAATTATTTTAGTTTAAAGTTAAATATTCAATAGACAAATTTGTAAAAATAATTTTTATACTTAATATTTTAATTAATTTTATATTACTAAAACAATTTTATTATTAAAAACCTATTTTTTAAAATTTCTTTGATATTTAGTTATTTAAAAAAGATAAGATAATAAAGTATTAGATATGTTTCTATTAATATTAAACAATTTAAATTTGATATTTAAACAAATTATTTTTGATAATTATAAATTTTAAAATTTTACCAAATTAGATAATTGTGTCATCATTATGTTACTCCAATATAATTATATTAATTCAAAATTGCTAAAAATATATAGTTGTATTATATAACTTTAATTGTATCATAATTGTATTATATGTTATATTAATTGTATTACTATAAAATTTTTAAATAATTACATTACCAGTAAATTAATTTCTGCCATATATATAATTAGTTATTTATACTTAAATTATTGTTAAATACTTGTTAAATATTTTTTATAGTCTATTTACTACTTATTAGCATAGTAAAAACTTTTATTTATATATATAATTATATAAAAAAATACTTATAAACAATATTTATAGTCAATAAACATTATATAACTGAAGTAATAATTAAAATATTAAAAAAAAATTAATTTAGCACATTTTATAAATGAAAAAAAAAACACTATTTCTATTATATTCAAATATTTATATAACTAATATATTTGAATAAAGACTTATGTAGTCTATATTAATAAAATTTATTAATAGATTTAAAAAATTGATAATAATTTTTTTTTAAAGTTTATTTAAAAATTCTGTTGCTAAAAATTTAATAATAATAATTTTTTAAAAGCTAGTTAATAAATTATTCTTAAATTTTATTAAAAAAATTTGTTGTTTAAAAGTTTATTTTAAAAGTTAATTAATAAATTATTCTTAAAAGTTTATTAAAAATTTATTTTTATAAATTTATCAATAATTGTTCTAAAAATTTATTATTTTTGATTTATTAAAAAGTTTATTATTAAACTTATTTTAAAGTTTTTGATAACTGTTTTTATATTTATTATTTAAAATTTTATTTTATTTTAAATATTTGTCAATAAATTGTTTCAAAAGTTTATTAATTTTTTTTTTCACAATTAGACTAATACTATTATTTATTAAATTATAACAAACTATTATATACATAAGAATACATGTAAAGTATAAATTTACTTGAAACCCAGCTCATCTATTAAAAGTGTTTCAGAAGTTTATTAATAAAAGCTTATTTAAATTTATTATATAAATATATATTGTTATAGAGAAATAGAGATTGATCTTATTAAGAAACAATTATTACATATTATAAAGTTATTAAAATAAATAATTAATTTTTAATCTTGTTATTTTTTTATTTTTTTTATTTTCTTTTGTTATTCTAAAAATATAAAAACAATATAATAAACTATGAAGAAAAAAAAAAAAAAAGTGTATTAATAAAAAATTATTTATTAAATCAAATTACTATACTTATTGTACTGTTCTTAATTAATAAAATCATACTAATTCTTATAAACTCTTCAAATCTATATTTTTTCTATTTTTTATATTCTTTTTTCTATACCCAAAACTTCTGTACAAGTGTTATAAAGTTAAAGATTATGTTATTATAAGAAATAAACCTTGATTCACAATAATATATATAATTTTTTTGTAATTTTTTTTTATTCCAAATTTTTTCAATTTTTTCAAATTTTATAATAATTGTAAACAAATTTAATTCAAGAAGTTTTAAAAGATTGACTTATTTAAAACAATAATATTCTTATAATTTATTGAATTCTTATTATAATATAAAAAAAATTTTTTTTTAAAACTCTTTCCGCTGATCCTTTTACCAACCCAAAAAACAGATGTTCTCAAAAACTTTTTGTTTTATGATAATAAAGTCTATACACTTTCCTTAACAACACTGGTTCCCTAACCAGCAGAGCAAGCAGAAGCTACCAC
>CAJVPV010002259.1:0-13469 GCA_910591835.1 Acaulospora morrowiae
CTATTAAAAAAGTTTTTTTTTAAATATAAGGTCAAAAAAAAACTATCTACAAAGGTTTTTTGCAATTTAGGACACTTTATTCAAGTGTTTTTTGAATTATGTCCCTATTAAAATAATGAATAAATAATTATGTCCCTTTTGAAGGAACATAATTGATCTGCGAAATTTTATATGCTAAATAGTTTAGGGACCCATCCTTAGACGCAAGCACAAACTCCCTAGTGAATGCTTCAGTTTTGACCACTGGTTGGACACTACCAAATCTAGGGGCCATTATAACCAAGTGGGACGTGACTCCTTAAGGATCTACGTAAATGTGGATTTGTAAGACATCACCTACAGATCAATTCTTAAACTCCTAGTAGACACTCCAGATTCAGACCGGTTGGCATAAGCTACCAAATCTAGAGGTCATTTTGATCAAGCAGGGTTTAACTCCTATGTGCTTTGTCTTGCCGCATGGCTAGCCATGTCATCCCATGATGGTACTGGATTGATGCTCTCTTCAAGACTTTCTACTTTCAGTAATTAACAGTGTGAAAGGCTTAAATGGATTAGTTAAGATAGAGTACAGCCCAGTCTATACTACAAATGTATGGTTGGTTCTTGGCATCTTGTCTGATGATTATCGTATCACTTCCAGACGATCATCACGCCACACACTTTTCTTGGAGATCACAATCCTATTGTCCTACTGTATCAGTGTACAAATGACTTCTTAACTATAATTTATTTTATAAGTAATTGTCAAAAATTTTTTATATTATGTCTAAAAATAAATTAATATTTTTTAATTCGAAATTAAATAAAATATTTAATATAACTTATTAAAATTAATTTATTAATTATTAATTGTTTTCTTCAATTTGTAAAAGATATTTATTTTTAAAATGTTTAGTTATATTAATAATATTATCTTTATTTGGTTAATAAATTTATTATAATAATTGTATTGGAATTTTTATATATTTTTATTATAAGTAAAATAAGTTTAGATTATGGTTTCAAAAGTTGGAATCAAACAGATTTGTATAAACTTGTATAAGATTTGAAACATTATTAAAAATAATAATAGGTTATAACCTATATATTAAATTTAATATAAACCTGAGAATTGAAAATTAAATTAAATTAAATTATTAGAATTCTTAGTTCAAATCCAATTTTGATATTTTTTTAAATAGCTATTTGATAAAATACTGGTTATTTCAATATTTAAAATTTCATTATTATTAAAACTATTTTATGTTTAAAATTTATAAAAGCAGTTTTTTCTAGAAACTTAATATAAGTATTAAATTTTTTATTTAAAAAAAAATAGTTAACAATAAAATAATTTTTTTTATAATATATTTATTTTATTTTTATTTTTTTTCTATAGTTAAACAAGTACATACTATTTATTAAATCTTTACAAAAAACAAATAATATATGATACATTATATTGCATAAACTATTCTATTGCCTTGAATATCTATCTTTAATTAATGTTTCTAAGCATGACTTTAGAGATAAAGAAGGTTGCTCTCTTTATCATTTACTTGCTTATGGAGTTCAATTCTAAAGATCATTGTCTACAATTTATCACTACAGTTCATCTTTTCAAAATTTAGACTACTTTTTATATTCCTAACTATTTTTTTTCTTTTTTAATTCATTCCCAAATCAAGATCTTGTCTTGAATTTGCATAAAAAAATCTTTTATATTGTCTTCTTGTGGCTTTCTTAGACTTGTTTCCTTCTGTTTGGAACTAGGACTCTGAAAAGTATTGAAATAGTATCAAAATAGTATTGATCTATAGTAAATTTAATATATGAATTGTAATCTACTCATATGATTTTATAGTAAATTTAAATACCAAACTGATATCGAAGTGGTATCAAATAGTATTGTTAGAAGTTCTATTTGGGATCTCTTGATTTTCTCTTTTTTTTTCTTGTTTTGTATATATCTTTTTCTCTATATCTATATATTTTGGATTTTCTTCCTGAGTTCTATAATCTAATATATCTGTTATTTCATAGCTTTTTTCTAACTTGCTTACAAATATTTCTTGAAAATTTCTTTAATAATTACTTTGCTTTGCTGGTTTTGGTCTTGACTTTGATTATTGCTTATATACATTCTGAGATGTCTTTTTTCAGAAAAAATCCTAAGCACAAGTTTATGATCTCTATATCTGTAGAAAATTTACATTTGTATCATCTTTATAAAAGCTTTTATATTATAGTTTGCCTGTCTTGTATTTCTTTTGCCTAAGTATTTTTCAGTCATTTATTAAGTAGCTGATCCTGACTTTTGTTCCATATTTCTTTGTATATTTCTGTGATATTGTTACAAGAGAGGTGATGTTTTAAGGATTTTTCTTCTTGTTGACAGTATAGATACTTGATCAGGCTTGCATATTTTGTAAGAAATCTTTTGATTATATTGTCCAGGGTCAATAATTCATTATACATTAATTTTATTCGAAAAGCTTTTTTTCGAACTTGTTTAAGCAATAATGTTAAAGATCTTTTTATTTTATTTGCTTTTCAGAGACTTTTTCAATCAAAGTTTTCTTTGCTATTTATTTCTTTAATCCATCTTTTCTGTATTTAATTTTAATTTGCTTATTTCATTAGGATACTTCTTTTATATATTTCTTTAACAAATTCTCTTATTTCTATATTAATAGGAATCTTATTCCAATATAGTATTGTTAAGGTTTCTTGCTGATATCAACTGTTCCAACAAATCTCAAGTTTCTCTTTTGCTGCTTTAGCAAGAAAGTCAATTTTGTTATTAGCCTCATTCTTATTATAGGCTTTTACTTTAGTTATTTGAATCATGATTTATTTCTTATATATTAGATCTATACATTTTGTCCATAGTTATCGGTTCTTCTACTTTCTGTTTCTTTTTTCTATATTTCTAATATGAAGGTTTAAGAGCTTTTGCAAAGTGTTTATGTATGTTGTACAATTTGTTCAAATTTCTATTTGATTTTTTGAAGTATAACCAAAAGTGTTAAAATAATTGTGACAAGTTTTGTCTGAAATGCTAATAGCCAGTTGTCTACTCCTGCTTGAAATGATCTTTTTGGATTTGATCTTTGGACTTGTAGCCAAGCAGCTCCTATTTTTAATGTTTGATCTTTTGCTTTAACATATAATTTGTTTGTGTAAAAACAATAGGACTGTTGAAAGTTGCTTTCTTTATTGATTCTGTATTATTCTATCAAGACTTGTATATAGTCTGGAGATTGAATATGTTCTTTGATTATTTGTACTCTCCAGTCTTCTATTTCAACTGCTATAATGTGATTGTCAGTAGTTTCTTTTTTTTTAAGATGTTCCAATTCTTTTTTGGCAAAGTTTTCCAAGATATATAATTAAAATTTTCAGTTTATCTGCTTTTCTAAGAGTTGAATATTGATTAATAATATTACATAATAGTAATCTGATCTTTGATTTTTTGTTGCTTCTGTGAACATTTGTTCTAATTGATGAACTTCTTGTTTCTTTGTTGGTCTGAAATTGAATAGTGCCTTTGCTTCTTTGAAGTTTGGCTGTATCTAGTCTGGATTCTGTTTTTAGGTTATAAACTTCTGCTTAGGGAGCTTAATAATCTAAGTCTCCTTTACTCTATATCAGATAATTTGTCTGTTTAGTTTCTTTGAACTTGTAATCTTCCAATTCCATTGGTGTCGGTCTTTATTTGGATTAGTTAAGAAAAATCTTCTGTCTTGCTCTTTCCAGTTTCAACTTTGCTATTTGTTATTTAGAATATTGTATTTATTTGCCAGGGTGGATTGGATTTTGCTGAACTATAGTGACATTGGTTCTTTGCTAGTGTTTAAGAGAATTTAAATAATTTTTCATAATAGTACTATTTTGCTGTTACTGTTAATTAATTGATCTATAAAAATTAGATTGTGCTTTCTTAAAGATATAATTACTTTCTGATATAACTTTATATTATTGAACATATTTTTAATGAATAGTGAGCCTCCTTTTCAATCAAAGCAATTTGATTATCAGAAATTGAATATTGTGATTTCTAAATTATTAAACATTTTTAAAACTTGGCATAAGAAGTTATTTGAACATCTAAATGATCTAGGAATGTCATTAGTCAAAATATTGCTTGGTTTCTGGTTCTAAATTTAAGCTTGTTTGAGATAAATTAATATGAATATACTGATTGGATTCATATCACATAGCCTATTTATGAAGTTGAAAATCTGATTCTCTACTTGAATTTCCTCAATACTTTTAATATTGTAGATCTTCTTGTAATGGATAGCTAAATTGGGGATTATTAAAACCAATTTTGTCACTTTTTTAAAATCTTTCTTAACTGTGTTGCTAGATTGTTACATATATTCTAATCTAAAAAGCAGTGTTGCATTTGGTATTCTATATGTGGAATAAGTACTTTATTTAGAATATACTTTATGTGCCTGTCTATTACTTTTTTCTTTTGAAGACTTGATACTATTGTTATAATTTTGTGCTTGATTTGATGAATTGTATCTTTGGTATATCTCTTGTTTCTTATCCATATTCCTAGAAATCTGATAAAGCTGTTGCAATTATTTTCAATTACTTCTTGTTAGTTTACTTTAATTTAAATCATGTTTGGTCTTTTGTTATAATTATTTATTATGATCAATACTGATTTGTTGTTATTGATTTGGGAATTATTGGCTGCATAAAACTACTTAATTTTTTTTAAAATGTTTCTCATATCTCTTTTGGATCTAGCAATTTATGTGGTGTCATTCATGTATGCTATAACAGCTTGCTGAATAAACAATTGTGTAGATTTATTTTTGCTATAATTAGTTTTCTATTCACAGTTTATAGAATAATCCAATTTTGTATTATCTTGAATTTCATATAATAAGGAATCATAAAAGATGTGTTATAGTAATGAAGAGATTGTTTCCTCTTGATCTATTTTATCTCCTACTATTATTTTCTTTGTTATTCCTATATCTGTAATTATTTTTAATGATTTGTCAATAAAGGAATTTAAGATAAGTGTTATGGAATTTTAATTCTTTGAAGTGTTTTTTGTAATATTTCTAGGCTAATTATATTATATGCCTTGACTGTATCTTGAAATAGTATTCACAATTTTTTCTTTTCTTCTCTGATCTCTTCACAGATATTATTTAACAAATGGATAGGTTCTGAAGTGCTTTCTCCAGATAGTTCTGTAAAGTTGGAACTCTTTAGAATATTATATCTTTTATATATAGTGAATAATTAGTTAATGATAATTTTAGTAAAGCACTTTTGTAAGACATTCAAAAGGACTATGGATCTAATGTTGCTTAAGTTGTCTTGTTATTTTTTTTTCTTTGAAAAAGATAGAGTAGATTTTTCTTTTATGCCATTAAAGTTATACTATAAATTAAATATATATTCATAAGTTGATATAATATTTTTTTTCCTTTTGTTTTTAGTTTTTTGAATATTTCATATTTGATCTTGTTGAATTCTGCTGCTTTATCATTGGAAAGATCTTTCAATACCTCTTCCAACTCATTTTATTGTACTATTCCTCTTTATTTTAGCTTTTAGTGCATATTGTTTTTTCCATTTTTTGTCCAATAGTTCAAAGTTGTTATCTTACTTTTTGAAGACTTTTTTATAATATTCTTTTGTTTGATATAGGATTTTCTCTTTGTTTACTAATATGTATTCTCTTTCTAGTTTATCTTGGATACAGATTCTATTTATGATTATTTTGTCTCAGAAGTTATTTATCAGGCCTTGTACTACTTTTTTTGGTTCTCTTTAAGATTTCTACATCTTTCTTGAATTGCTTTATTGATTTCTGCATTGATTTTACTTCTTTCTTTATTGAGATATATCTTTTTCAAGGAATTGGCTATTTCTTTGAGTAAAAGAGCTAATATGTCTTTTTTTTCTAAGGTTCTAGTTAACTCTTGAGTGAATTTGAAAATTGAAGTTATATTTGAATTGATTTTATTGCATTTTTTCTATAATTTTTAAACTTTCAGTAATTTTTCCTTAGATTCTTGGAAGTTGAATCAACTGTTGAGAGTTTTGATAATTAGATAGTAACTATAAAGTGCAAATTGTTCTTTTTAACTCTTCTTATGTTTACATATTTTGACTATTCTCCTTGCTGTTCTTTTTTCCTAATATAGATAATTAAAGGCTATGGTTATTAGAGTTTTCTTGAATATCTTCCATAAGTCTTGAATTAATTGTGTACATCTATCACTATTTGTCTGATTGACATTTATTGTATGGATTAAAGATATAATACTACTTTGTTGAAACTTTTAGTTAATCTTATATACATATTTTTTCCATTGTAATTTTGTTGTTTTAGAAATGTTAATTATTTTTTCTTTAGGAAGCTTGAACTTTTTCATGTTTATTTGATGATTTAAAATATGACATCTCATATAATTTGAATAGATAGCATGGTGTGATCATTGTTGAAAATTGAACAAAAGTTATTGTTGCTAAATTGATGCATATTGTTTGCTATGCCATAAGATTCTCAAATATAATCAATTCTACTAAAGCTTATTCTGTTTTTCCAAGTATATGTAGTCTTTACTAGTTTTTATAATTGTTATAGATCAGAAAGATTTTAATTGTCTATATGGTTGAATAATTCAATTTCAGGATCTTCAGATCTGATAAATTCTTGTATATTTTTATTGTTTTGCAATTTGTTCTTGAATTAAGTATTGTATTGAAATTATCTATTATTATGATTTTATAGTTTTTCTATAAATAGGTCTGTAATAACTTCAAAATCTTTTTTTGTAGTTTTTGACTTTTTCTCTTATTATTGAATAGATATATTTGAGCAATCCATGTCTTATGACTTTTGTTCAACAGATTGATTGCTACTAGATAATCATTAATTGTATCTATTGATATTATATATCTTTTGAGGTTTCTATGAATTAGCAATAGAACTTTTGCACTTCTGGAGTTGTTTGGCTTAGCACTTGAGATACATTTGAAATCTTTTTGATTTAAGAATACAAAATATTGATTTTCTTTGAAGAGTTTAATCTCACACAGACCTAAAATATCAATTTTCCACTCTAATAGTTCCATTATTAGATTAGTTTGATCTGTATCAATATATGATTTCTCTGACATTATGTGTACCTATTGTTATATATAGTATATGAGTATCAGAGTTATTGTTTAAGAAGTTGTTACTGAGGTTGTATAAGAGCTTTTTTAAGATAGTTTTGTTAGAATTTGCATTTTTATTGTTTAGAAATAGTTCCTTTTGTTCATGTAAAAAAGTAATAATATCAGTATTTAATTGTTGATTGTATAATTCTAGGGGAAGTTCTGAATAAGAAATATCTGAAGTGTTGATTAATAAGAGATTTGAAATTGGGAATTCTTTTTGTAATCTACTGTATTTTTTGATGATATTTCTTGTCTTTTAATTTTGGCAATTTGACACTAATAGATTTTAACATTATTTGAATTGTGTTTCATAAATTTGATACTATAAACATATTACATTCAAGTGTTGTTGATTCAGTTGCAACTTATTATTTTTTTTCTTTTTTATTTGTTTGGACCAGATTATTTTGGGCTTTTTCCTGTTTAATAGTTGAGGAGAAGCCTACCACATGGAGATAATTATACTGATTGTTTTTTTTTAAGCTAAGCTCTTGAATTTGAATCTTTGATACTTTGTTGATATGTTTATATATCTTTGTATTATCATTGATACTCCACCAGACTTTGCATCCAAACAGTTCTACATATAATGATAAGGCTTTGTTAAGATCTTTCTGATTTTCAAATCTTATGATAACAAAATTTCTTTTTTTGTCTGTTTTACTGTTAAGTAAAATGTATACTATTTTAATCTTTAAGTACTTTGTAGCACTTATTATTTGTGAAGCTGATATTATTTTTCCAATACCATATAATTTGGGCATAATTTCATTATGTTTTTAAAAGGTGGCTTGATAGTTCTCTAGAAATGTTATTTTGGTTATTAAATTGTTAAGTGGAATTGCTCAAATCTTTTTTAGATCTGTTTCTGTGGATCGAAAAAGAAATGTAGCACTGTTGTAATTGTTGTTTTCATTGATAATTTTTAATGAGGTAATTTCTCCATATTTGCTAAAAATACTTTATACTTTGTTAAGAGAAGTATGTGTTGGGATATCTATAAGAATATATTGTTTCAATATTGAGTCAGCGATTAATAATGTAGTTGAGCTTTCTAACAAAATATTTATATCTTGGTTTGCATTTTTGCTAATATTTAAAATTATGTCTTGTAATTGTATATAGTTTAGCAATTGTTATTTATATTTGAGTATATCAGTTGTTTTATCAAAGAAAAGAGTTATTCACTTGTTTTTTTTTTTTTTTAATTGGCTAAGGGCATTAGATGCGAGACATTTATTAAACATAGTTTTATTGTCATTACATCAAACATCTTTACAAAGTAGACTATTGCTATCCTAAATACAAATTAATATTATTTGATGATTACTGTTTCCAGTAACCCCAGTATCCCCTAGACCAATTATGATATATCCAGCTATACAAAATTTTAAACATCAAGTAGATGATCCACATGTCAGGTGGAACTTACATAGGGGGTGAAAATCCTACCGCTAGTTTAAACCACCTTCCTACTAGATCCTGTCGTAACTGCATCCATCGTGGGTAAGGTATATTATGAAATATTATTATAGAGATTAACTCCAGTATTCCAGTCACTGTTATTACTAATCCTCAGGATGTACCACTAGTATAATGTGGTACTACTATTTTCACCACCTGTGAAACTGGTGTCCTTGCTTGGATTCTGATTTAATCTTGTAGATTTTCACTAGATGCACTTGGCTTAACGATTTTCGTTTAGTATTCTCACCACCCATAGCTGATACCTTGCCCTTCAGTTATATGATTAAGTTCCATAGAATGCCACTATTGGAATAGATCTACAAGCTCCAAATTGGAATAGAAGGACTTAGAATTAATATCTTTTTTGGGATTATGTGATGGAGTCTATTATCACCAGTTTGGGTTAGAATGGGCTTTTTACCAGAGTTAGACCAGAAGCCTTTCCTCATACAATCTTCTGTGCTTCGACCTGATTTCAGCTTGTGATCGTTGAGAAGATCAGAGGTTTCATCTTCATGTAACCTAACTAAATTTGAAAATGAATTGTTGGTTGATTGGATATAACATGAATTGGGAGCCAGTCAACCAATCATAAAGGTAATAAATTTTTGTAACCAGGTGGGGTTGAACCCTAAACCTTTTCCTGGTAACCTATGGAACATTACCATTGTGCTATAAACCCATAGGTCTTTATTCACTTGTTCTTTCTTAATATCAGTACTTGTATTTTTTCATATTTGACTAGTACTTCTAATATGTTGGCAATTTGTTGTAGTTAATCTTTTCTATTGACTTAAGAAAGCGAATTGTATTTGTTTGTTGATTATATTGAATGGGTTGAAGATATCTCTACTTTGTTTTTCAATCAATTTCTTGTATTTGTAGTCTTTTGGCTTCTTATTGAAATTATTATTATTTTAAAAGGAGGTTGAGTCTTGTATTGTGAACAATCAAAAGTCTTCTTTGTTTTTGAATTTATTTATGCATGTCATTTAATCTTTTTCATATTGAAAATAAATTATATACCATTCATTTCTGTTGAAAAAGTATAGTCAGATGAAATGATGCTTGTTAAAGAAAAGCTTAAGTATGTTTGCAATGTACACAGTGAAATTCAATATAACATAACCCTAGGACAATTAATAAAAAATTTTGAAAATTCCATTATAGTAAGATTTTTTTAAATTTTATTATTAAATCCATTATATCAAGATTATTTTATTATAACTGTTTTTGAGTCTATTTCACTATATTAAGATTTTTATATGTTTCCACTATATTGAATATTTACTATATCAAATTTCATTGTGTACTTGATTTGTTCAGTTTGATTTTTTCTTGGAGTACTTGCCAGTAGTATTCTTGCTTTATAAGTATTTTTTTTATAGATGTAATAAGAGTTTGTTGGCTGTTTCTTATTTCATAATCTTTTAGTTCTAATATTTTGTCTTGAATTGGGGATAGGTAAGTTTGTGTCAAAGTCTTCACTTAAGGAAAGATGTTTTTTATAATTATTTCAAAAATCTATATATTTTTCTTATTTGTTGAACTTTCTGGAATGTGTTTATTCATAATTATTTTGAGGACTTGTTGTTCATCCTTTGTTTGTAATATGGTGTTATCTTGTTTAATGTAATTTTTTGACATGTTTGTTTTGCCCTTCTCGGCTTCTTTTTTTTATTGTTGTGAAGTTGCATAAACTGTATAAATAAAGTTTACTATTTGAGTAGCTTGCTATAAGTCTAGAATTAAGAATCTATTTAATATATTCATATTTTGCTGATTATACTTCTATATTTGTTTAATGTATTTTTTTGCCAGTATCTATTTGATAGCTATATGTGAATTGATATTTAGAAGTTTTGCTGCTATTGCATTGATAATTGTGATGTTTATTAGTGCTTCTATTTCTGAGGATTCTGATATTGTACTAATTGTTTTATCTTTTATTAGTATATGTAGCCATCATCTATTACTTTTACTATGATTATCATTTAATATTTAGAGGTATTCTATAATTTGTTCTATAAGTACAATTGTCATATTTACTGTTATTGGGCTTTTCTATATTAAGTTGTTGCACATTCTCTGATTTGTTGATTTGCACTTATGTAAAGTATACTTTGATTGTTATTCAGACTGCTAAGTATTTCCATATTTGATTTTATTTTTGATAATTGTTTTATTAGTTAAAGAGATGATTGTTATTATTCTGAACTGATCTTTCTTAACTTGAAGATTTTTGTTATGAGAAAGCATGTTTTTTGAACAGGTATTTTATATATATATTGTGTCTTTTCGTATATTTATTTTATAATCAGTGTATTTGGCTTGTAGAACAATACTGATTTGACATATACTTGACTTTTAAGTTTGAACATGTTTACTTATTTGAAGTCAAAATTGTTTGATCTTAAGATGTTTTTGTGTTTATGCTACTGCTAATCTTTTGAAGAGGGCAAACTTTTTTTGATTTTTGAAATTGGTAAAGTCTGTTCATAATATATAAAATCTGATGAAGTAGCTGATGTACATGTTTTGTTTTGTTTTATTTTTTTAATCAAGATTTGAAAAAAAAACTTTAATATCCTTTTGACTTTATGTTAATGTTTGAGATTATCTGGTTTACTGAATATGATTTGGTTAGTACAAAGTCCTGTTGGTATCTAGAAAGATGCCTAATCTGATACATAACTGACTGACAACTTTGTAAGGTTGATACTTGGTTTTCTTTTTCCTGATCTTACTATGAATTGTTTATTTTGTCTCTTGCTTTCCTTATAAATTTTTGCTTATTTTTCTAGAAATTAAATAAATCAAAAAAAAGTAATTGGTTTTTAAAGCAAAAGTTATTTATTCTGTTGTTGAGAAATTTGAGTTATTTGTTTCTTTAGATATTCTCTATCTTTTGTCAGTTGAAAATGTTTTGAACTCAAAATACTCTGTAACTTTTTTAATTATTTTTGTCTTGGAATTTCCTAAAAAGAAATTTTTTAAAAATTTTGATATTTATTGGAAAGAGTTTTTTTTTCTTATTTTTTTTACAATACATTTATATATTTATAATTTAATATCATTTCTATTGAAAATCTTTACTTAAAATTTATTATTATTTTTAAAAAATATTAAAATTAATTGATATTTTTAAAAAATATCAAAATCAATTAATATTTTATCAAAAATTTTGGTTTAATATTTAAATTTAAAAATTAATATTGAAATTAAAACTAATAAAAGGATAATGATATTTACTGATATTTATTGATATTAATCAAAATTTTAATAAATATAAAATAAAAACATGTTTTATAAACTGATAAATTTATATTTAGACAATTTATAAAAGATTTTATATATAAGTTTGATACTTATTAAATGAAAAATTTGATATATTATATTTTTATACTATTGTTAAATATAGTTTAAATTGTTTTAAAAATATTTTTCATAATATGATTTTAAATCAATTATTTTATTTTATGATTTAGTTACAGAAAAACATATAAAAAAATTCTAAAAATATATATAATTTCAATATTGAATAAATTAATTTTTAATAAAAAAAAATTTTACAAAAAAACAATACATCTTTACTAGAGCTCTGAAAAGTATCAAATTGATATCAAACTAATATCAAAATGATATCAATCTATAATAAATTTAAGTATTAAACTGATATTGAAGTACTGTAAATCACTGCATACGATATCCCAGGTATTAATCATTTCACCAGAAAAATTACTTAAGGAAAAAAAGAAAAATACTATTAAAAAAATCAGGAAGAATACTATTCAAGGGGAATATTGTATACAGTAGTTTACAGTAATTGATAAAATAAAGATAAAAATCTAAGTTTATTTAATAAGGTTTTTAAAATATATATATTATTAAAACTTTTTTAAAATAATTAATTTTATTTATAGACCTATAGGTCTATAGTACAATGGTAGTGCTCCATAGGTCACTAGGAGAAGGTCTAGAGTTCAATCCTACCTGGTTACAAAAATTTATCACCTTCATGATTGATTGACTGGCTTCCGATTTATGTCATATCCAATCAACTAACAATCCACTTCCAAATTTAGTTAGACTGCATGAAAATAGGACCTCTGGTCTTCCTGACGATCGTAGATTAAAAACAGGTCGAAGCAAGGAAGATTGTATAAGGAAAGGCTTCTGGTCTAACTCTAATAATAAGTCCACAAAGTTCAATCCAAACTGGTGACAACAGACTCCGTCACACAACATAAAGAGGTTAATTCTAAGCAGATCTATTCCAATCTGGAGCTTGCAGATCTATCCCAATAGTGGTGTTCCACGAAACTTAATCATATGACCAAAGGGCAAGGTATCAGCCACAGGTAGTGAGAAGACTAGACAAAAATCGTTAAAAGTCAAGTAAGTCTAATGAGGATCTACAAGATTAAATCAGAATCCAAGCAAGGACACCAGTTCCACAGGTGGTGAAAATGATAGTGCGACACTATGCTAGTGGCTAGGGTTCTGATTGGTATCGGTAAATATCATTACCGATTTATTGGTTTCGGTTTCGGTGTTAATTTTAAAACTAAAATACCAAACTGAAATTTTTGGTAAAGTACCGATCAGTTTCGGTATTTTTAAAAAATACTGATCAGTAATTAATAATAACAATAGAAGTTATATTAATATTAATAGAAGTTATATCTAGAGTTTCAATTAGTATCGATAAATATCATTACCGATTTATTGGTTTCAGTACTAATTTTAAAACTAAAATACCGAACTGAAAATTTTGGTAAAGTACTGATCAATTTTGGTATTTTTAAAAAATA
>CAJVPV010002260.1:0-13464 GCA_910591835.1 Acaulospora morrowiae
TGATGTAATGTTTCATTATGTAATACCGAAATCTCCAAAATTTGGAACGCTGCTAAATAAAATGGCCATACTACATACTACATAATATTATATATCGAAACGAGTGAAGTACATTTAACATTTGCCAGAATGAATATTATTTTTTAGCATTAATCTTCAGATTTGCTTGTCTTAGAACATCCAAAATAATTGTCACATGTTGGCAATGTAGATCAAATATTTTTGAGAAAATAGTAATATTGTTCAAATATACTTTCATAAATTTGTCTAAATAAGGAGCCAGAATTTTGTCTATTGGTTATTAAAATATGGCTAGTATATTGCATAGGCCAAAGGGCATGACATTAAATTCATATAATCTATATTTAATAACAAATGCTGTTTTGCTTTTGTTCTAATCATTTATTGCCACTTGCTAATATCCACTAGCTAAATCTAGACATGTGAACTATTGCACTCTATTGAAGGTTTCCAATAAGTTATTCATGATTGGCATTGGATAGATATTCTTGATAGTTACTGAATTTAGCTTTTTATAGTCTATACAAAAATGAAATCTGTTATTTTTCTTTGATACAATAACTACAGGTGAAGATCATGAACTAGTAATAGGGCTGATAATTCCTCACTTTGGCATTTTCTCTATCTTTTTTTTAATAAATTCTTGTTGGTTGGAAGATATTTTATATGATTATTGTTTAATTGGAATGGTATCTCCAGTGTTGATACAATGTGTAACTACTATTGTTTTTTTCAGATCACTTGTTTGTTCTTTTTTTGAAATATTATTTGCAAAGATATCCTTATTGTTATTCAATATAAATTTATACTTGTTTTTGTTGTTCCTCAGTTAATACTCCTTGTGTTATCTTGGATACTTCCTTAGTTTCAGTTATGTCGGTCAGAAAGACTGCAGGATTTTATCCTTACTTTTCAAAATTAGATTAGAAATATAGGTTTCCTATTCTTCAAGATCATTTTTATGTTTCATATTTGATTTTCTCTAATAACTGATCATCATTTTGCTTTTTGTCACTTGATAATTGAAAAGAAATATTTGCCAGGTATATAGTTTTAATTTTTATTTTCCTTCCTTGATATAAGATTTGTAAAATTCATTGATTGAAATTCCATTTGGTTTTCATATATTTTAACCAGTCTATTCCCGATAGGAGAGTTTCTTTATATGATTCGATGACTTGTAGCTTTACTGATACAATAATATCTTGAATAACAATCTTTAAGTTTGTGATTTGTCCCAATACTTATTTATGATTTCTATTGGCTATAATTACTATTGTTTTGAAAGGTGTATATGGTTCCAATCCAAGTCTATTCATGAGTTTCTTAGTAATAATACTTATGGCAGCTCCAGAATCCAGAATTGCAATTACTAGATACTCTTGATTCAAATATAACATTTCACAGCAGTGGTTATATAGTGATCTTTATCAGATATATAATTGTTTTCTACTGCTTGCTTAAAATGTTTCAGGATTTTCATCAGATTTTTCCATTGATTGGAGTATTGTAGCATTTGTTCCAATGTTGCAAAAGCTTTTAGTTTCAAAATATCATTAGCAATATCATACAGTGGTAATTGGTCTATTACAGAAGGTTGAGATTTCATTTTCAGTCATTTGGTTGTACTATTTCTTTTTTAGATCCTGATTCTTCAATTTCCATTGGTTGGGTTTCAGGTAAAGATAAGTTCCTAAATTATTTGTGAGGACATAATTCAAATGTCTATTATTATTAAAAATTTTTATTTCTATATTAAGAAATAAAAAAAACTATCTACAAAGGTTCTTTATAGTTTTAAGCATCTATATAAATCATTTCTGAAATTATGTTTCTATTGAAATAAAGAGCTAAGAATTATGTCCTCTAGGGGATATAGCACAAAAGGATGTAAATTTTATATGCTAAATACTTTAGGAACCCATCTTTAGTTTCAGGTATTACTTTTTTTGTTTGCAGATTTAGTTTTTTCTGTAATTCTAATTGTTTTTGTTTTTTTTAGCTTCTTTATGATTGGTCAAATAGAGTAGTCTTCCTCATTGTCCCATATGGATTTCATTTTCTTCATCCTCTAATGATAAGGTTGCTTCCACAGCCAAATAATTAATCAGCTTCTTTGGTTTCATGGGTTTTGATTGGATTCTTTCTGATAAACAGTCATATACTATATGTCCAGATTCTCCATATCAGAAACAGGTAATAGTTTTCTTTTGATTGAATAAGAACTGTGTAGGTTATTTTACTTGTTTTTTTACTTGTGCTAAAAAAAGTTCAATTTATTTAGCCAAATTCAATTGCATTTTCTCAAATTTCTTAATTAATTGATCCATTGGATCCTCAGTATTCTTAATAATATTGTATCATATAGATTGTACTGGTGGTTCTTTAGAATTGTTCATATCTTGTTCTGCTTTATATGCTTGAGCATATCCAACTGCTTTTTGAATGCTTGTTGGATTATTCATAGAAATAATAAAAGCCAAGTGGGGTAATAGTCTTTGATAAAATATTGAAGCTTTTGATAGTCACTCATTTCTTTATACAGGTTTGCTCATTTTATTAATTTCTTGAATATAGCATAATAGAAATTAACAGGTTCAGTAGATCCTTGTTTTCTTTGTTCCAAGTCTCTGATTCATTTGTTGATTTATCATTGAGTGCAAAATTCTTTTCTAAAAGCTTTTCTGATATTGTCCCATTTCATTGTATCATTGTCTGCATGGTTCTTATTATAATAAGTGATTCACTATTTTCTGCTTTATTCTATAAGTATCTATTAAGCATTCGTAGGAGCTTTCATTTTCCTAATTGTTGACTTTTGTAACTTTTTCAAAGGCTGAGAGCCAGGTAATCAGATCTTAAGTACTATCTCCATTAAATGGTTCAATTCCAATAATATTTTGATAGGTGTTGACCTTGAAATAGTTAAGGATATTTTGAGAAGTAGTCATATTGTCAGATTTTCAAAAAGAAGTTCCAAATCCAAAAAATCATTTGTGAATAAAAAATTTCTTTGATATTTAAAAGATGGAGAGGTGGGTGGGGTCAGGTAACTTAAAAGATATAGTAATAAATCAGATAATTCAGAAGGGTTTTGGAGAGAATCAATTGTAAAGTATTCAAATTTTATTAGGGCTTGAAAAAAGATAATAAGAACTTTATTGAAGGAAAGGGATTGGGTATATCTTATAAAAAAGATAAGTTGTTTAATAATATAGTTTTGATTAATAAAAGAACAAGAAAGTAATCATTGGAAATATTTCTGAATTTTGAATATGTAAGCAATAACAGAAAATTCAACTTGAATCCAATACCAGAAGATTAAGAAAGTAGTGATTGGTTTTTCAGGGGGATAGCAAGTTCACAAGAATTATCTGAATAGAATGAATGTTATTGATTTATATTACTATTTTGAAATAGCTTATAAAACTTGTCATGTAATTGATTAGTAATAAAATATGTTTTAAAACTACTTATAAAATAAAATACTTAAATTCTTTGATAGACTTTGGATTCTGACTTACTGTTCTAACTCTTAACAATAAATATCTTCAATATTAAGCAATGATTCAGTTTCTTTCATATAGTTTTTCAATTCATAGAGTGATGTATCTCACAGTTATCACCAATTTGTCAATTTATCTAATAAATTTTAAAATTAAATAAATTAACAGACAACTGTAGCAGGGAATTACTTAAGTTAGAAGGAAATAACCTTAGTTGTAATATACAAGAGTTAATAGGAGTGAGGAATTTGACAAGATTTATCTACTATAAGGCAAAGAGGCATGATGATTTGGGTTTAGAATTTAATTAGTTTTTATTAAAAAGTTGAAAAGAGTTAAGAAAATTTCTTGGCCAGTTGAAAAGAACAGCTGTTTTATTTATACATCTTTAAATCATAAGAAAATAATGTAAACAATAGTATAGATATGCCAGTATTGCTATGTCTGCTGGATCTGCTTAATCTTTCATATTAGCCATACCTGGCAAAAATGCCATATTCACATGATTCACTATAACTATATAATTTACCTTATATGTTATATATGACTAATATACTGGTTATAACATATATGCTAACTATAAAATAAAAATAGTAATAATAATAATAATAATAATAAAATAATAATAAAATAAAATAATTTAAAATAGAACTATTATAATTATAACAATATAATAATTTTGTTATTATTATTATAATGGTAATAATTAATAATACTATATAATTTTAAAAATTATAATTGATAATAGATTTTAATTTTCTATATTCATATATATAAACAAAAAAAAAATTAAATATACTCTTTTTCAAATACATACAGTTATCATAAAAGAATACACAAAAGTGAAAATAAAATGAGTGTAAACAGGAGTCTTAGAAGCTTCAACCTGACCATCAGGCCTAACTACAACCTAGAAGACATGTCCAAGAAAAGAAACAATATAAAAAGCAGAGATACTACACTATACTCAGTTCAAAAACCCAGCAAGAAACAAGAAAAAACTGAAATAAAAACAATGTTCCAAATTCTGACACCACCATCCAAGATTGCAGTCCAGCAGAAACAAGCAACAGTAACAGTACAAAGTGATAAAGTAGGTTACAGAAACATATAGAGCCAAATGATGGAAGAAGAAATAAGAGAAACATCCATCAGTATGAAGACCCACATGAAAGAGGAAACATATAAAAAGTTACAACAAAACAGTGAACAGCAATTCTTGGAGAGATATCAAATACCATCCTTTGGAGAATATGCTTGTATCAATGATAGTGACAAAAACATATATACATTAGATTCAAAAAATCACAACTGAAAATAAATGGCAAACAGTTAATAAAGGGAAGTGAAAAGTGAAAAGAACAAGTAACAAGTTTAGACTCTGCTCCTTTTTTAATTGCATGATAAGGTATAGCAGACAAAAAAGCAAAATTGAAATTCCAGTGGAAGAAGTCCTTGGCACTACCTTCTGGCAGAAAATACAATATATTATCAAAGCTCTAGAAGCACCTGAAGGCCTTCTTGCAATTCACAAAGAGGAAAAAAAAGATAAAGAGTCGATTGTAGCCATTTTCGGAGATCAGCAATCTGCAGAAAAGGCAAGCACAATTAAATTACCAGATTTGGAAAACAAGTATATGGAACATATGCTAGACACCAATCCCTACACAAATAAGGAAAATAGTATCAGAGTATGGGATATTCCCCTGAATACCAAACTCATAGATGTACAACAAACCTTTATCAAATTCAGACAGATTACTGACATCAGTATGAGTACTTAATGCATGTGGCAAACAGCCATAGTCACTTTTCAAGAAAAAAGTATTAATAAGAAACTAGTTAATATGTAAAGCACCCCTTTCAAAACAGATTCAGTCAGAATCTTCAATAAACAATAGAGCCTTGAGAAAATAAAAGCCAGGGGCAATATTGCTACCAAATTGGTCAATCTTTTCCCAAACACAATAGCATTCGACCTGCGTATTATCTGCCAACAAATTAAAGCCAAAACCTGTTACATCCTCAGAACAGATAGCTATCATCAGAAAAAAGTAGCAATCATTAGCTTCAAAAGTCAACAATGTTTAGAGAAGGCAATTGCACAAGACTTTGTCTTGGGTGAGATACAAATCATGTGGACCCAGATCAATACAAAGATCTGAGCCATATGTAATGCACATATACATTTAGCAATCGACTGTCCAAGCAAATGAAGATGACAACAGTGGAAGGAATACAATAAAGAACAAGCAGACAAGTTTGAAAAATTATATTAGAAATTCAAACCAGTGAAAACAATAAATATCAGAAGAACTATGAATACAATTGTAAAAGGAAAAAAAAGTAGCAAGCCTGAATTATATGCAGCAGCCCTCAGAAAATCAGAAGCACCTGTGACACAAAAAATACAAGATTCAAACAACTTGTAACAAGTTGTGAATATTCTCAAACAACTTCAGCAAGACATTAAAGAAATTAAAGAACAACTAACAGATATGGATAAAAGAATCACAAATCTTGAATACTATAATAAAGATAGTGTAAGTGCTATGGAAGAGACAGAAGCCACCCCAGATCAAAGTACAGATGTCAACTCTATAGAAGGTACACAAAGAAACAAATCAAACAACAAAAATGAAATCCAAGACCTCCAAGCTCAATAGAAACAGATTCACATAACTATCCAAAATACTAATCAAATGATAAACAACCTTATGAACACCATCCACAATCTAATTCCAGGAGACACAAATATTATGACCAATCTTAATTAATGAAAAATAATCCAAGTACTAGCGCAGAGGCACAAGAGATCAATGACAATTTGTCAAACATTTACAATTTGATAGACAATTATCTGAAAGAAGATATACAACTACCTGAAGAAATATATGAATACAACACACTAGACACAAACTTTACAGCAGATATAGATATTACTAACAACAACAATAACAATATTACATCTCAAGAATACCAGACAAGAACTTAAAAATATCAAAAAAACCACAAAATGCACTATATACAACACCATACCTGCAACTAAAGATGGGTCCCTAAAGTATTTAGCATATAAAATTTACATTCCTTTACATCCATGTCCCCTAGAGAACATAATTTCTAGCTCTTTATTTCAATAGGAACATAATTCCAGAAATAATTTGTATAGATGCTTAAAACTATAAAGAATCTTTGTAGGTAGTTTTTTTTTATTTCTTAATATAAAAATGAAAATTTTTAATAATAAAAGACATTTGAATTATGTTCTTACAAATAATTTAGGAACTCATCTTTACCTGCAACACATCACAAAGAAATAAACACAGCAATCCACAAATACACAAACCAGAAACACAATCATGGAAGGTTTTGAAAATAGTAATACACAATGTCAGAGGGTTCAATGACCCCACCAAAAAAGCAATATGGCTAACATATTGCAAAGAAAAGAAGATTGATATTGCAATAATCACAGAGATACAAGTTATATTAGATATATCCAAACATTGAAAAATACAAGAATACCATACCATATGGAGCAATGGGAAAAAAGGTGGTAATGGTCAAAGAAGACATTGCAAATCATATTGGCAACATTGATACATATCAAGAAAAAAGTTTATACATAGACTTCAATTATAAAAATCACAAACATATTAGTATAATCAAATTATATATACCAAGTAAAGACAATTCAGAATATCACTCTATAACAAAATGGATCCAAGACAAAATCTGAACCAGATATTATAAAAACTGGTACATAATCACAGGAGATTTCAATGCCCTCCACAATTCAAAGATTGACAAAAGACCAGCAAGTAATAGTCAAAGACCAACAGCCCACATACTTCAGACACTTATCCAACTAGACCATATCGACATCTTCTAAGAAACATAGCCAAACAGAACCTGGTTTATTTGGACAAACATGTATACTATACAATCTTGAATTAACTATATCTGAATATTACCTAACAACAGTTGAAACTTAATCAATGCAGATATAGAATTTTCAAATATGCTAACCAATAGTGATTATGACATTGTCATATGTAGAATCAAAATAACAGAAATTATATCACAACAACAGAAGATCAAAACTCCCAAACACAATAATATCTTCGATACTAAAAATATCAATAGCAAACAATGGAACAAATATAAATAACAGATAGAAATACTATCATAGAACAGAACAAAAAACACAATATAAAGGGATACACAGCTAACAAGACATGGAATCTCACATGGGATACAATCTGCAAGGCAGTACACCAAAACATTAAGAAGAGGAAGAAACATTGAAAATGTATAGACCTTAACTTTCACCACAAACACAATATGCATACACAAATTACTGAACTTAGAAAGCTCAACACTTGGTCTAAAAAATTCTTTATCTTAAACTAATAATGAGCAACATCCAGAACAACATTACAAACATAATTAGAAAAATCAATACATAAGAACAGCATATTGGAATATCACCCTGGGAAGAAACAGACTTACAATCAGAAAAAGTCAAGACATGAATAAAAGGAATCAAACAAACATATAGTATTATCAAAAAAGTGTTAAAGGAGAAAGATCACCATACCACAGCCAAGAGCATTAAAAAACATACAGAAAATCGAATCACAAACTTCTCAGATAACAAATAAAAGATAATAAACTCCATTCTGAACAGAACTTTCAATCACATTACAATGAACAAAATCATTATCAAAAAGCCAGAACTTACAGTTACTACAGAACCAAGAGAAATAATAAATCTAGTGAAGCAATACTTTCAAATAGATGAGGCAATAACTGAAAGTACAAGATAGCCAAAATGAAAAACATGGGAACAAGAGTACAGACCAAAAACAGAAATCATAGAAGATTGAAACCAACAGGCAATTTTCATTATCGAACCATTAGAAGTTTGTGCTATAATAAAGAAAATGGCTAATAACTCAGTATCAAAAAAATCAGGAATCAGCTATCCCATGTTCAAAAACCTAGGAGAACAAGCACTTCTCTAAATAATCCAATTATTCAACAAGATAATGCTTACAGGAGAAATATCAAAAAAATGGAAGCAAAACATTATATATCTCATTCCAAAGAAATTAACTGGCAATATTAACTTAACTTCACCAGATCAATTATTTTGTTGGAAATAATTAAAAAAGTTTTTACAAAAATAATCAACAGCAAACTTGCACAAACCTTCATGAAACACAAAATATTATCAGATCAAAACTGGGCAGGACTCCTAAAGGAAGATATACAAGAACCAATAAGTATAATAAACAATATATTGGAAGAAGCCAGGAAAGAGAAAAAGGAATGCTGGCTCCTAAGTCAAGACATCAGCAAAGCTTATGATTCGATGCAGCATAACCTCCTAGAAAAAGTACTTAAAAAATTAAAATATCTAGCAATATTACAAACATTGTAATGAATCTACTAGAGGACCAAAAAAACCAAGTTATTACATGCCACGGTTTAACTAATCCTTTTACATCAAAGATAGGAATCAACCAAGGGGATACTTTATTACCCCTCTGGTGGAGAATATACTATGACTTTTTGATCTGCAAAATAGAAGCATCAGAATTCAGATACAAATTTGAAACCAAGACATCAAGCAAAAAACAAGACAGGTGAAAATTAATTATTGACAAAGTAACATCAATCACATATATGGATGATATATGCTGGATCACTAACAATCAAAAAAACATGCAAAAAATTGTTCAAATAGTAGAAAGTTTCGCAAAAATTGCCAGTCTCACAATAAATCCAGAGAAAGCAGTACTCATTACTATTAATCCAATCAAAAATAAAGCAATCAAAATAGAAAGGTTTAAAATATAACCCAAGAAAAAACAAGAAGTCATTAGAATCCTTGGGGTGTGGATTAAAGCCATATGAAACAAATCTTATTAGATAGATCTCATCAAGCACAAAGTATAATCTATAACAAAAATATTTAACAGAAACCAAATTACAGATAAACAGTATAGATATATTATCAACCATATCCTCTTTCCAACAGTAAAATATCTGCTACAAAATATGATTCTCTCAGAACAAAACTGCAAGAAAATGGACTGTATGATACAAGCAACATTCAAATACAAAAACAAGCTTCCAATTACAACCATAAACAGTGGAATACATGCAGACTTTGGATACAAAATATTCAGTATACAAGACAGACAAATTTAGTTACATGCAAAATACATACTCAAAGAACTAAACAAAACAAATATATGTGAAACAATTGTAAAGAGAAAACTACAACAAGCCCAAAACCAGGCCTGGACCATTAAAAACATCCTATGCCACCCCAAGGAAGCACCTAACATCAACAAAAGCCTCATTGGCTAATGTCTACAACTCCTTAACAAACAAGAAATCAAAGTCATGGAAAACAATACATCCAGCTTAATCAAAACCTTCGAGAAAAGCCAACTTCATATAATTTAAGACATAATGGGGAAAGAGTGGTTCAGTAAAAACAAATGGAAGCTTAAGAAATACAATATTATGTTTATCAAACAATTAACAAATAAATATCAAATACATATATTAGAATGGCAACAAATCAAAGTGATTATGGAAAACAAGCCAACAGATAAACATCCAAAATGATTCTCAGAAATACTGTAAGAATCAAATGTTGCATTCCTGACTCTACAACAAATAGATACATAATTCAGCTTCCAGGATTAACACAACCAAATTCAATACAACAGCTAGATGTAGCAAATAATCAGAACCCCAAATGGAACAAATATATTGCATGTACAATTGATCAAGAGAAATACATCGGTAAAAGAGATCTCTGTAACAAAACAAATGGAAAACAAGTACAAGTTCAATATATGATTAGAATCACAAATGACTCTCTACTCCAAAAGTATCTGGGTTGCAAATTCAAGAAAAAAGAAGGAATGGGTTGCATAAAAACAATTAGTCTTAAGACATCCCTCAAGATTCCAGTTACCAAAACAAAATATAGCTCAAAGATATATAAGAGGATTATCAGTCACATGGAGAGAATACAAATCTCCCCATCAACATTTCAGTACAACTTCCAGCAAATACAGAACATATCTAAGAATACAATAGTAGTGGATACAAAACCAAAGCAACAGGAAGGAGGAATATAAAAAGAAAACAATAAACAACTCAAGGTTGGAGAAAAAGCTAAAGAGAAACTTAATAAGATCACAATCCAAATAAGTCAATGGAACAATATCAAAGCATATACTGATGAATCAGTAGAGGACATTATTACATACAAATGCAAAATGGGAATAGGTTGACATATTCAGAATATAGAAACAAACAAACACAAGGAGTTCAAAACAAACACAAAAAACTTTTCATTCTCAATCAGGGCAGAACTTATCGTCATTCTAAGTCTCATTTCAAGCATCCCACAAGAAACAAATATCACAATATATACAGACAGTCAAACAGCAATCCAAAATATTTTAAAGAAGAACAATAATAGCAAAAAGTTTATATATAATGCAATTTGATAACAATCAAATACATCCAAACACTTATTCAAAATAAAAAAGGAAAAACAAAGATGGTTAAAGTTAAAGTGTACTCAGGAATTCAGGAAATGAAAAAGCTGATCAACTTGCAAAAAAAAATATACAATTCATCCAAGAATATGAAATCACAGTCCTCCCAAACAGTAGCAACCACTGATATTACCTATCCTGGAACAACATTATATTAGATATAAACATAAACAAATTTATTAAAAAACAGAATAACACAAAATAGACAGCAAAATGGCTTATACAAAACAAATACAAGGCATGGGTCACAAGTGGACAAGAAATTGAAATAGAAAGAAAAGCATTATGGAAATCTTAGCAATTCACCAAAATCTCCAGCACAGTAACAAGCAAGCAAGACCACAAAAGCTAAAACCTTCGATATAAGCTATTGAACAAAAAACTTCTAACATTTAATAAATTGAAAGAAAAAAAACCAAAATTATATGATACAGCAAAATGCACAATATGCAGAGAAGAAGAAACCATACAATACCTAATATATACATACTGGGTGAGCACAATAACATTAAAATACATCAAAGTAATAAAGAAAGAAACCAGCTGCAGAAGTATAGGAAAATCGACAAACTCTAAAAAGAAAATTATTAACATTCCTAATACAGAGTTCATGAAAACAATGATAACCAAAGCAATATTCACAAAAGAAATAACAAAATATATTCACGAATGAGTGGAACCACAAACTGAGAATGCTTGCAAAGTGATTAAAAAACATATGGAAAATTATATATCCAAACTCTAATGGAAAAGATATGAGAGAACAATCGAATAGAAAAAAGAGCAAGGAATTATAAGAAAAATAAAATAAAAAACAAGAACAACCAAAAAAACAACAGTCAATGACGCAAATCAGAACATTGAAAAAAAAAAGGAAAGAGAAACAGGGAAAAAGAAAAATAAATTGGCAAAAGAAAATAATGAAATGGTATATAGAATACAAATGAAACACAAAATACAATAATTTTATAAACATTTATTTACTAACACTAATAAAGCCTTGGCACATTAGTCCTAATCAATTTTTCATAGAAAATTCTATAGAATAAATTAGGTAACTCAAAGCTAACATTTGGAAAACCCGATGTAGTCCAATATATAAACAATAGAATTGAAGTTAGAATATATATATAGGAATATCCTGTAATATATATAAACATTAATATTAATAAAGTATACTGGGCAAGGCCTGGCTAGTGTTTATAAAAAAAAATAAAAAAAAAAATAAATCAAATATTTTTCTTTATATAAATTTTATTATAAATTATATTTTTTTCTTATAGTTAAATAAGTATACAGTATATGTTTATTGAATCTTTACAAAAAACAAATAATATATAATATATTATATTATATAAATTATTTTATTGTCTTGAATATTTATTTTAAAATATGTTTTTAAATATAATTTTGAGGTTGTATTATTTATTTACTTATAGAATTTGAAGTAAAAGATATTGCTTACAGTTTATCACTATAATTCATCTAAACAAAATCTAGATTATTTATTATATTCTTAATTATTTTTTTTCTTTAATTTACTTTCAAATTGTTATCTTATTTCAGTTCTAATTTTAATTTGATTCTTCTTCAATAGCTTCTTTTTGATTTATAAGATCATTAGCTTTATGTTTTTTCTGTTTTTTTGTTTTTGATTTTTTTTTAACCTTCATATAAAGTAGTGGTTATAAGTATCTGATCACTCTTTAAATTTCAAATCTAAGCCAATTGTTTTAAAAATATTAGGACAAATAGTTTATGTGAGGGTCTCTCGAAGTCCTCTCTAATAATTAGTTTTTTAAGGCTGAGGCGTAATAATTTGATCCAAGTATCCTTCTTACTCTATAAAAATAAACTCAATTCCATCCATTAGCATGTGTATTCATCTACTCAAACTATACCTAAGTTCTTGTTGTAACAATGGGCATTCACACTATCAACTATTTTGAAATTCTTCATGTTCAAAATTTGTAAAAGTGGATTCTTCCGGAAACTCAATATAAGTATCGAATTCTTCCATTTTAAAAAAATACAGTAGTTAACGACAATAAAATAATTTTCTTTACGTGCATCTTATGCTTATTTGCAAAAAAAATAATAATAATAATAATAATAATTTTCTTTATGATACATTTATATATTAATAGAAAACATCCAAGAAAAACCTCCACAAAGAAGAAACACCACACTGTTACCTTTGAAAACCCAAGGAGGATACATACAACAGGTATTATAGAACCTAAAGGATTACTAACCCTTTGCTTTTATTTCAACACAAATAGATACACACTTGTTTTTTCTTACTGGAAAGAAGGAAAAAACAAGAAATACAATTCACAGTA